>JWHW01030239.1:89047-126934 GCA_000931545.1 Papilio glaucus | reverse complement strand
CATGTCTCCAACATATATTAAAAAATACCCACATCAGGCTTGCAACTAAACCTTCTCCAGCTCTCAGCATTTCAAGGGAAATCCTGTCATACCCGGGTGCTTTACCCAATTTCATTCTTTTCATCGCAATCACAATCTCATTCAAACTTATCTCACTTTCCAACTCCTTTTCTTCATAAGTATCTGCCGTCTTTGATGTAGATGCGTCCTCACATTCAAACAAACTTTCAAAATAAATAATCAAGAAAACTATACCCCTGTATCTTAACAATAAAATTCAAAATTTTAGTTCCAAATTCAAATAACAATTTTGATGATGCATGTTGTTCACGCGAACCTATAAGATTTTCCCCTACCAAATACAGTCTAACGCGGCTAAAGAAGAAAATAATAAAACGAACAGAGCCGTGCCTTGTGTTGAGCATCGCATTTGCTCGCGTGTGCTCTGTCCGTCGAAATCATAGCGGAATGCCCGTGTGGAATCGCTCAAGTTGGGGGAATCAACAGATGTCCTCGTATAGAGTAGGAAAGTAGAATACGAAATAAAGTATGTTCTCTGCGAAAAGCAGAGACCTTCTTCGCTGAAGTTGTGCGTTGTGCAGAATATCTGTTTATATATATTGTCGTTGCTGTTGTCGCTAGTGAAACGATCGGTCTAGAGACTACGCATTGTAACGATTGCAAACAATAATGTGTTAATAGCGCATACACAATTGTTCATAGGATTTTGTTTATTCAAGTCCGTAAATGTATTGTGTACAAATGATTTAATCTTCATCCGTTGATGAGTGCATGCAACAAGTTCTTGCAAGACAACATGAGATCGGATCGTGCCGTCTGGATGTTACGAGCTTAATGGACATTAGTAACAATCAAGCGCGTACAATAGCAAGCGTACCGACGGGGGCATAAGCGGCGGGGGTCGTTATCCGCCCGTGGGAACGCTGTGACCCGTTACACTGCCACCGCGACGTACTTCTTATCGCGCTTATCTATAACAACACGATCATACGTTGTTTACATAATATCATTTAGGACATTATATAATTTTCTCTTCTTACCATCATCGGATCCTTCGCTATAAAATATAAGTCAATGGTCTGCTAAAATCTGTAACCCAAACACTCAATCACGGAAGTGTTCGAGTCATTCTTTCGGCTCAGGTCCGGTCGCCCGTCACGGTTCATTTGACGATACAATCACTACAGAAAAAAAAACAATTGCATGTAATTAACCCGGAAATTTGTCGCTTTCAACGTACCGTGACATATCCTTTAAAAGTCCGTCATGTTGAATATTTTCTTATTTAACATGAGATGTAAATGGCGTTTAATTTGGAACTGCAGAGAATGATCAGTAGAGGTTTATACAGAGAGATATATAAAACCTTAGCCCATAGACGATTGACGAAAAATCAATTTCGAGTTGATGGTTTGAGAGAGGGGTGGATTCTAAAACAGTAGACGATATGATTGGCTCTTCAATAATGATATACGGGTTCAGAGTTTTATCGTCCTCTACCTTCTACGTCGTTCCTTTGCACACCATCTTTACTAAAAGGTACCGTTTGAATGTCTTTATTACAACTTTGATTGACGTTATTAAGCGTTTAGGACAAGACTGGCATAAAATAGACGCATCTGTTAACTCAAATAACTGTCTAGAGCTATTCTGCAGATACGACAGGAAGTTCCTTAGCGTTCCATACAAACAAGCGTTGTCGTTAGATGCTTACGCTCGTTACTAATGAAACTCGAATTTTATCACGAATCTGCAACCAAATATTTATTAAGTAACTATTTTAGTTTAGAGGGAGTTAGCAATCGCTGTGTATTTTTCAACGAGTCTATTTGATGCTATTATGATAGATTGAGCACTGAGCACTTTTTAACGTATGTTTATGTTTTTATTGTTCTTGTTACAGTGTTGTGACTATTTCTTTTTTTTGTTTCAGGTATGTAATCGTCTAGTGGTAAATTTGACAACTTGGTATGTTGAAAAAACTGCATCCTTATTATTTTCCTATTGGTTTTCGTATATGAAATGGTTAAGAGCCGGCAGTCTCTTCTTTAAATTAACCTATGTATAAAAAGTTCACGTTTTATCACATATAAGTAATAAACAGTAATGTGTCTGTAAAATAGAATTATGTTTTTGTGTTTAATGTGTCCTTATGTATATTGTTCTAATTCTATCTAAATGGAAGGTAATTTAGCTACTTTTACTGTAATCAAATAAAGTTGAGTCAAAGACGGTAATCGTTACTCACATTTTCTTGATCTTATCGAGCGTTCATTCAGAGCCGCGATCTTAACACAGACTAAAATAAGCAAGTTCTTTGCCTTATAATACAATCCAAAACAATTACTGCTCTGAGTCATCGGTGTATTTAATCTATGTTATTATTATACAATTTAAAAAGTTAATTCGTGGGTTAATGTAATGTCAACTGTAGTTTGGACCGCCTTTCATAAGATTGTAATCCAATGCCTATAGCTACTTAATAAATCGGCACTTTTGTCTTACTTAGGAATTTTATGGCGTTTAATTTCATGGTAAAAATACTTAGCAATTTTTATGCCTTCAATTTTATTACATTAAATATCACACTGGTAAGTGAGTTCTATTCGAGTTTCGTTTTCGTTACAAATGGTAGGGGCGTATAATAGCGCCTATTAAACCGGACCGATTAAACCCAGCAAGTTTAATTGGCCGGTTGTTAGCTGGATGCAGGAAGTCGGACAGGAGCGGCAGAGTCCCGCCAATTAATTGTCCCTCTTGCCGATCCGCCATGTTGTTTTTAATTGGACTACATTGTTTTGTGTGTAGTCCTTGTTGGAGTGCGTCGTAGATTAAATCAAAACTGGAAATAAATCTCGCAAGATTTTTTAAATGCATTTGCTTGTTGTAATTAATAATTTGGATGATTAATTTTGGCGTAATCTGCTTCCTAAGTTAATGACACGAAAGTAGACGTTATGTATGATCGTGTAACGTGAAGAAAAGTTCATATTAGCCTGGCGGGTGAATTTATGTAGTCTGGTAACGATCGGATCAACATAATTAGTTTAGTTTTATTTTTATGTGTGATTTATTTTATACTAGCGATCCGCCCTGGCTTCGCACGGGTAGCACTAAATTTTTTCTTGAAAATATAATATAGCCTATGTAACCCGGGGATAGGGTAGCTACCCAACAGTGAACGAATTTTTCAAATAGGTTCAGTAGTTTCGGAGCCTATTCTCCTTCCTCTTATCTATTCTCCTTCTTCTTCAAATCTTTCCTCTTTATTATGTTAGTATAGACTAGAGATACGCCCCAGGCGAAGCCGAATAAATATTATTGTAGCTTAACTCGACACCTTTCACCCATCTCTGACTAATACTTTACACAATAACGGCATGAAGTATTGTATGAACAGCTACCGTTCGCTGTTGTGAAGCCTATCAAAGGGTTTAAGTCAGTGAACGTATGCAGGAAGAAAATTAACTGACATATAACTAACTATTTTTTATTTATTTAAAAAGTGTAATTTAAAAAAAAAGGTTTATGAAACCACTTTCTTTATCCATTCATTATCCGTATCGTACAGTAAGCATGAAATAGCTATTAATTTTCATAGACGTAGGAACGTGACACACATATGCACAGAATAGTGTTTCACAGAATATCGATAATAATATAATTTTTTTTTTTCGTTCGAATATTATAAAAGAACAAAGATATCGGAATGATTCATAACATAATATAAACTAAATATTTTGCGTACTGAAATTACGAAACAATTTTAAAAGGCTTACATGCCATTAAATTTACTTATACAAGCTCATATATAGCTTCAAAGGATCCACACAACACGTTCCCTTGCACGTTATTAAACCGAACGCTGAGAGCTGAGCTGGAAGCCTTTGTTAGCTTTGTATATTTACGATACCTTACTCACCTGGTTAAATTTAAACCATTGCTGTGCCCTGTCCGTTATGTATATCTAAAACTCGAATACTGGTCTTCGCGAGAGATATATAATGAAAAACAAAAAATATATAACTTGCAAGTTAATTTTGTATTTATTTGATCTAGTTAAATATATTGAAGATCTGGAAAGTTTTGTAGTCCTTTCTGCTATATCGCAAGAATTTTTTCTTTGTGTAAAAATATTTGCTTAAATTTGGAACATGCTTCATGCTGTTTCACATTTTGGACCTTATTAGTTATAGTAAATTGTGGTCACTTTATCGTACCCCGGTTGCGTGAGAAAAGTTCGAACAAGACAAAGCATTGCGGCTTATCTTTTAGTGAAAAGCAGTCACAATCATGTGACCAACAAAATACAGTAACTTGGTCATCATCTTAATCTATATAATTTATTCATTAGCAACAATTCAAGACTTGAACCGAGGTCGAATTTACTGTGGTAGCTAGACTTACCACAATGTGTGAGTAAAAGAAAGAGGAAGAAAATGACCGACTGAAATGTTACTATATGTACATTGTGCATGGAGCTTTAGAACTTGGCTTCAATCAGCTTTGGTAGGTTACTAAAAATTATCTTACCTACACTTTTCAAAGTGAATGTCCGTTCCTTAAATAGAGTAATGTCATTCAATCATCACCTCAGTGTTAGTATTAGCACCAACATACGATGTGATTGCATTACCAAGTCAATTATGTATGGTTAATCATCGGTATTGTTCAAACAATAACATACCCTGCGTCATTGTTTTTAGATATATTGTTGAATGAACTGTTGGATAGAACGATGAGTCAGTTTCGTATGAACTGTATGCCACGCCACGGTATGTATAGGGTCGCTTTGCGTACGCGAGGGGAGTCGCCGATAGGGTAACCAAGAAGTACTGCGGACTACATTAGATATTTATTTTCGTCGTTTACTCTATCGAGGAAGAAAAGACCCTATTTATTAGAGTCCTATTAACTAAGAGTTCAACCGATAATAAGTGACCACTACCCATAGGCATCTACGACAAGCTAATGAGTTTTAGATGCGTTGCCTACCTTAAATGGATAGACAATAAATATATGTCCAATCATCTTCTCCAACCCATTCTTTTCTTATTAAAGAAGAATGGGGAGAAATTAGGTTAGGTTAGATAAATATACTTCAACCTTTCGCTCTGCAAGTAACGAAAAAAAGTAACGTAGAAGCCATAGGCCTTACATACCGCTTAGGATTTTAGTGTAAAATTACCTAATTTGCAAAGCAATATTAAAAGGTTATACTAAATGTGAGGTCTTATTTGCAGTAAGACTGGTTGTTTAAGCTGGTTCCGATTTAACTTTCTATAGAAAGTAGGTGAGATATATCTGTACCGACATTAAACTTAGAGCTTTAGCTTGTAAATGTAGTAGCTTCTAAATATAGTCACTTAATTATTCGTTGTTATAACAAGGGATTATCTTTGGGTATCACAACGTATGCTCACCCTACAAGGATCAAAAAATAGTAAGGTGTGTTGCGGGGGCGCAGTGGCAGTGTGTCTGCAGCGAGCCTTGCGCGATGTTGTGCCCCGGCGGTGCCATGGACCGCGCGTACATGTCCCTGCGAGCCAGGAAACCCCCTACCACCACGGTGTGTGCCTTTTGCTTCCGCTTTGTTTATATGTGAGCTTTGTGTTGTGTATAGCGAAAGGAGAGCCCTGATATGCGGTATGTAATTTTATTATTTCTGACTCAAAAATGACTAAAAGAGGGATGCAAACCGGCACGGATAGAATTTGTGAGTATAAAGTTTACTCAAATTCTGGTAGAGTACCTACTCTACATAGACATAGATATATGTTCCTATCGCCGTGAGTTCGCACTGTTGAAAACATTCGCATGTTGTCAGCTCATTTTTTCATTTGTCATGAACTAGGTTGGTTCTCTCTTCGCAGCCTCATCGTTTTCCGAGGTACGGAATAAATATACATAGTTTCTTCAACAACCATTCGTTGAAATTACTCTTTATATTCAATAATATAATCGTAGATACAATCTGGTGAATATTAAAAAGTCGCTGGACTATAACATACTCGTTACAATCATGTGTTCGTTCTTTAATATATGACACATACTGCACAAAATATACCTAAGTTTTAAAGTAACTTGCTTAGCTTTGTTTGGCGTCTCATTCAGGACATTGCCTTTTATAAAAATAGATTGTAGTTCGGTATCCCTTTGATTCATCCCGGAAGCCATTACAGTAAAGAAGCACGTCCCTACACTATATCGATGTCATCCCACCATTGTCTTATCAGTTACGTGGTAAGAATTTAGTTGGCGCACTTTCCTGGTTACCAAGCCATCCTTAAGAGCGTACGAAAATAATTATGTTTGTACGCTTTTGTAACAATGTAATAAGCTTAAGGAACAGCGGATAAAGTTAGGAAAATGTCAAAGATATGTTTATTCTATTTCTCACGCCGTAACCCAGGGTAGTAGGCAGAGATTAAAGATTTCTCTTTGGCGCTATCCTGGCATACATCTCTAGCTTCTACATCCATACATCTACGCATAGTCGTCGGTTACGGGATCTCCTAATACGCCTTTCTTTAGTATGTCATTATAAACGATATAAGTTCACGGTACGGAGATTTTCTAAACATTATTGTTGTTACGTGACTTGATGACGTAAAAGTGACCTGCAGTCGCTCAGTACACTATTTTAAAATACATTATTATTTAAATAAATACAATATCTTTACATTACGTATCAGTTTGATTAAAAGACCTAAAACATTTCAATATCAGATAAAGTTATTGATAGTAACTTTGCAGACTTGTTTGTTATGATGTTTTGGTATTTCACGATAAATCGGTACCGGTTATCAATCAGTATTACATTGAATTTAACAAAACTCCGTCTGCTGTTATTTGAGGTGTTCTGTTATCTTAGTTTGAACGCTTCTGGCGTGAACTATCTTTAAATTCTAATAAAATTCGTTCGCACGGAAGTTGTGTGTCGTTACTGGTCACCCTGATTTACGACTTCCACTGTTTCATTGTGATGTAATGCGGAGAAATGCGGAGTATCAGAGCGATCGAGCTGAGTTTCGGAGCTGTTTGATACTAATATCCCTATAGATTTAAAAATAGGATTTATAAAATATAAGAACGTGTATCTTGTTTAATTGTAAGATATGATTTTTGTAAACAAATGTCACTTACCATACATGGCGGCCATTACACTTTTTATACTTTCATTGGAAATGTAATTTTGTGGAAATCGATAGCTAATGTTATAAAGTAATATGAGAAAAAGTTGTTTGTCGAAAATATTTCGGAATTCGGGAATTTTAACGTAAAAAAAACGTTTGTTTACAAAAATCACATCTTGCTTTGAAACAAGGTATTATACTGTTAATCTACTGTTCGACTAGCACAACTTACACTTTACTAAGTAGTAAGAGTAATTAAACAAAACATTGTATAAATTCATGATATACATTCTGTGTACTAAATATCGGGAATTTGTCAATAAAACAAAAAATACAAATTATTCATCTAAATTTATTTTATCGCCTTCAAAGTAGGCTATTTGCGGTATGGCCTTTAGCTCATTCAGCAAATTTTTTTTATGAATTCTATCGACTCAAAACGTTTTCCTCGAAGTGGTAATTTTAACTTGGGAAATAAAAAAAAGTCAGACGGAGCCATATCAGGTGAATACGGTGCTTGGTCGAGAACTTTTGTTGAATTTTTCGCTAAAAGCTCTTTCACTATAATGGCTGTGTGTGATGGTGCATTATCATGGTGCAGCATCCATGAGTTGTGTTGCCACAAATCTGGACGTTTTCGGCGGATACTCTCACGCAAACGCTTCATGACGCCTAAATAATATTCTTTATTCACTGTTTCTCCCTTTGGAAGGAATTGTCGATGTTTTCTTTGGTCGTAGCGGTTGAAGGTCTACCAGAACGAGGCAAGTCTACTACTACTTCTCGGCCTTCTTTAAAAGCCTTATACCATTCATAAGCCCTTGTTTTCGATATACACGATTCGCCGTAGGTATTTCGCAACATTTTTAGTGATTCACCACATGAAATATCATTGGAAACACAAAATTTAAGGCACACTCTTTGTTTAACAATATTTTCCATTGTAAAAATCGCCGAGAACTCAAAACTATGACCAACAAAAAGTGTAGTTTAAAACAAATTAAATGACAGATCACGCTCAAACTTTGCGCGCTAAAACAGTACAGTGCTACCAACATGCAGTAAAAAAATTAGAACGACCTCTTTTACGCGGGTCTTTTAATTGACACATTCCCGATACTTTTTACACAGAGTAGTATGATTGTTTTATAAATTAATTGAAAGCATGCAGGTGTAGATAGCTTAAGTGATGTATACTATAAAAATATTTTAAGTTATTTTACTTTGGACGGTAGTCCAATCTTTCGCGTTAGCATGTCGCCTGTCATCTGTAAGTCTTCCGCACTGATAACAACCGATAGCATATCGCAAACCACGAAATAATTCGATCAAAATCATTGTTCAACATTTGTTATCTGGTAAGAATTGTGCATCTGTTGAGGTGTCTTTCGAAGTTGCCTTCAAAGTATATTATAGAGCTGATAATGCAGCGAGGCGGTGTGAAATCTTAGTGTTCAGATGATCCCAAGACAAAAAACAAAGGTAGGGTGACAGGACTGTAGCCAATAGTGATAATTTAAAACAGGTGGAGGCGCGACAATAGTTCAAATTTATTATATCCTTTATCATATCTTTAGAACCAAAGTTGCGAAATTAATTAGCTAACCGAAATGGAATCAGAAAGATAAATTATTTTTAACAAAAACTTCTATCAGCCAATGCTCCAGTAAAATTGTTTTAATATCGTTATCAGAGTCAGAGTTTCGGGTTGGGGGTCAGGTGGGCAGCCACCTGTCGTTCACCGTCACGGCAGGTGACCACCCTCCCAGTAGTGAGAGGCCACTGCGTTATAATTTCTGAAAAGACGAGTAATATACGTTTATTTTAAAAATCAAATTAAAACGAAAGGCGACATAATTCAAGCGATCGATTTATTTATATTCACATTTAATCCAGATGGTGCATATGAATACATTTTTCATAGAACACAATTAAATAAAGTAGTAATTTCCTTGGCATTTAATCTCTTTTTAGTCGACGAGTCCAAAAGAGAGAAAATCATTCGCATTTATATTTAAAAAAATCGACAGCCAAGTAATACGTGTGTTAAGCTAAGAACTAACAGAGTGATTAAAGTGATTGGGCGACTGAATATCGCTTTTAGTTCTTAGCCACGCTTTATCCTTAAAGAAAAAGTGTAAAGCTATATCTCAATTCGTATAGACACAACATAAAAAAGGAAGGTCTCTTTAGATTCTTTATGAAGGGTTTATCAAAAGGTATAATGGCTTTTATAAAGGCGACGAAACAAATGGTTAAAGAATACCCTCTGAGATAACTAAGGGAAAGGAAGTAAAAAAATCTTTAGGTTTTGTCATCAAAGGCATTGATCTGGTTTTTGTTAAGAATTTGTTTAACTACATTATGGCATTCAGTACCAACGTTTGTATTGGCTAGATGCGGATGTTATCTCTTTTGTATTATGCTTATATTAAATGTTTTATCTCATCTTTTATCTTAAATTCACCAAGAGGAAAAAGGAAAAGAGATGTTTTTGTTGTTCGTATGTAGAGGAGCAACAGGTTAGCATGGTACGGGAATGTTATGAGGGGAGAAGAATGGCATGCAACAAGGAGAGTTCTAGATATGAATGTGGAGGGATATGTTGGTGGGGCTAGGTCTTAGAAGAGATGTATGGATTGTGTGAAAACTGACATGTGCAAGAAAGGAGTGTCTACTAGATGACGTTTGCTAGGGCAGTGTGGAAGAAGGACACATGCCGTTCCCACCTTAATTGGGAATAGGGCAAGAGAATGATTTGTGTCATATTCGGACTTTATATTTTGTTACTGCCAGGCAAAGTGACCATGTTTAGTTGTTGATATTAATTGTTAAGTCACTTCGGTTTGATAATCATCATTATGAGTTTCGGTTCGTCCGCTGGAAGTAGACATTGTTTGATAATATCGTGCGGCAATGATGACGTTTCGTTAGGTCGATAAATCATTGTCCCAATCCATTCACTGACCGATATCCATGCAGAGGATATTGTCAGTTGTACACAAACAACACACATGTTGCTCAAAACATGAAGAATGTTTTGTGCAACTTGTGTACGATCAGTTCGTTCACCCTGTTTCATTAAACTAAACCCGTTCGATTGTCTTTTGAAATAATGGGTCAAACAATAACCCTCTAGTATATCAACATTTTAGTCAGAACGCGCTAACATTGTCCGATTTTTTTTTCATTTTGATTTTTCAAAGGAAAGTTCGTCGCTCAGAATCTGTACCAAAAGGCTGTGATAAATAAAGTATATAGGACCCCTCTTCCAGGACAATTTGTTTATTGAAAAAATTCTACTACCCTCGATAAACAAAATAATATCGCATATACAAATTCCACAGTGCGACGTTTCGTGAGCGACGCATGTGTTGCTGTGCATGTCTTCACCGATCTCAATGACCAGGTACACCTCTCGTTTCGTCGACATTCATGCGACGCAAATAGTCTTTGCTTGCGGGTACTCTTTATACCGCCTTTGTTTAGTATGTCGACAAATAATTTAATTTATTTTAATTACTACAACGTGACATTATTATCAAATAGGCAATTATAGAAGATACAGTATCAACTGCACTTAATTTTATTTTAATCATCAACACATTAACAAATTATACTCGTTGAACTAGTTAAGGTTGTAAATGGCGTCCACTTTCCAATCCTATCACCATACGGCCATGAAGTTATTGCAAGAAGTTTTAACGGCTTTAGTGATGGCCAGTACTCTAACGCTTTCTTGGTTATCCAATGTCCTATACTCAATTCAATATGGTGAATATATCCAGCACATTTATAATTTAACTAGCTGTTGTGCCTCGTGATAGTTTAATATACCTTCTAAAGAATCAGGGTTTAGCGATGATATAAAAAGCGCTGATCAAGAAGAATGTATGTATTAGACATACATTTTTCTTGATTAACGCTTTTTATATTTTTGCTCGGCTCGCTACGGTTTGTGTTGTGCGTTATCAAACATAATTTCGAAGAAAACTGTTAAAGATTCCATGTAAAGAGTTTTATAAAGGTTTAATACTAATATTTTAGATTAGGGGCTTAAGGATTTTAACCTATGTCATGTAGGGGATCTACTACTAAACTCCCCGTATCTATCGGTCGCTATTTCTGTCTATTGTACTTAACAGACGTAAAAGATTATGTTGCAAGTCATAAGATTATTTTTACATCGTTTTTGTTTTATATATGTAGAAGTCCCACCAAATCACATGACTTGGTGTGTGCCTACGATTACGCGCGCAGGCACCGCTGACGTCTCGCACTCGTGTGAACAGCAATAGGAGTAAACACAATTTTTGTTTGTACTTCGGGGTTTTTCTATGCAAAGATAACGAGGGTATTATCACACAAGAAACTTAAAATGGTGTGAGTTTGAGTAGGCCGTGTATTGGTATAAAATATGAGGCAAAAATTGGGATGCACTTCTTTGGGAGGGGAGTTGAGAACGATGATAACAATAACAGATAACATCGTTTAAAGCCTATTAAATAGTCAATGTGACAGATGACCCCACAGGGCTACCGCCTTTCAGTCTATACAAGTGTGACATAAGCGGAATTTGCCACCGTAAGGGTATAGGCACAATAAAACAAAGGACTTGACTGACACACCACTGGATCTCGACAAGAACCGAAAACAAAGATTTTCTAGTGTTGTATGGTTCAAAGTCACGCTACCCAAATTAAATGAATGTAACAGCCATTTAAATAATTAGTTAACAATGTAGACAACTCCTGCGATGGTAGCGCCTTATTCATTGAACAGGCACCTTATGAAGAGTTGCAGCTCACACAATGGTTCATTAAGGAAACAAACTGGCTTACACCAGCGCGTGCCGTTCAGTTGGCACGTACGCCACGCCGTGTGTATTTCTAATTGTTAGTCAACTTGTGCCTATTTCTTTAATCTTTATGACGGATAGTTAGAACGATTAGTCTAAAGCAATCAATTGATGTTATACTATAGGTAAAATTTCGGTGCGTTCCACCGGAGATCCCGGAGCCCTCGAGGATGGCCACCGGGTAGGTTTTTAGAGTAAAACCTCACGAATTTGTATTTGCCATATAATCATAATCTAAGTGTATTTTGTGTATATAGTGCGTTATTTTAAGTGGACTGGAAATAATAAAGTTACATTCTAAGTAAACCTTCCTGTAACATGTTGAGAGAACGGTGAAATACCACCTCACAGAAGACAGACGTGAAGTAGGAGTATTTTATACTTCTGCGTTTCGTCTGATGAGTGAGGTGCCGGTGGCCTGGTGTCAGTCCTATTCCCCTTCCCATTGTTTCCTACGAAGGATAGGTTGGGAAGAGGAAGAGGATTGTACAGGGAAGGGGATGGATAGGAAAATTAGAAAGGGAAAGAAAATTTAGACAACTTTTTGTTTATCCCCTTCTCTCTCCATTAAAAGTATCCATTATCGTGTTGCATATGATTTGATATTGATGATATCCGATTGTTCTATAAAATATATGTCCACTAAACCTAAACCAAACCAGCGGTGTAGGCAGATATTACAGATTTCCGTTCCCACTTTCTTCTACATTCATATAGGAATACATGTTCGTCTGTTACGGGTACTCTTAATAAGGTCTTTCTTTGGTCACCAATCTGGTAGGTATAAGTTCGCTAAAAATACATTAATTCTAACAGAAGCGGTAGAATATCTATAAATAGACTGTAACGCGTCCATTGGATCACTGCTCAATCCGTATGCAGTCAATGTTGCCCACAGCTCATCTCTTCGTACTTTATCAAAAGTCTATGAAAGCACAGACAATGTTAAGGTTTTTAAAAACGTCTTTGTTATCATACGCTAAGAAAAGATCTGGTCCGTACATCTCATCCCCTTCCTAAAGCCGGTTTGTGCATCCCATATTCTTGACTCCTTCTCTTCTGTTTCATTCATGACTCTTACGTATAACTCTTCTATAAAAAACTTAAAAATTAAATTTCAATAGTTCTTACATTTAAAGCATCTAAGTCAATATCTCAACAATATCATTTGTGTCAAGTGTGTTTTGATTATTTCGACTGAGCGAAAAGTTGCTCAGGATCAAGTTTATCTGACGAGCGGCAGACAAAAGGATTACTGATATCTTTTTGGACGCATAAAGAGTATTTGTGGGTGTGTTAGGGTAGTGGGGAGGGATTGGATTAAGCAGTCTTGATACGTCACATTTTGTTGTGTTTACAATCGCACATCAACGTGACTTCGTAGCCTTCAGAGACATATTTGAGAGGTATAACATGGATTAATTAAATATGGCAATAACAGAAGGGGTACAGTAACCTTCGTACCCCTTTTCAAATTTATTGCTTTACACGCTGACCCGACCAGACGTTGTTCTGTAACTATGAATATTGAATTCGAATTGGTATAGTAGTGTCTTGTTTTTTATTGTAATGCTTTATGATACACAATATTTTTAGTTTCTGGCGCGTATACGCATATACTGTCGATCACGTCAAACGATTGACAGTTATGTCAAAAGCGCTTAGTCTACATTAGATAAATTTATCGTTTTCTTAAATATTCAAATTTATATAAAAAGAAGGGTCAAAAATATATTTTTAATGGCTTAGACATTACGAAGTTCAAATCAAATATGTACTATTTAATTGACAGGTACCCTCGTGAAAGCAAACAATAACTTTGGTGACGAACCTTTTTTTACCCCGACTGTACATAACACCATACCTTTCTAACAATAGATTTTATACAATCGATATGATGTGTGGGATTGTCTGACCCAAAGGCAAAGTACTGTTTCTACAACAATGGTTTAGGTCATCACATAGCCCTATACAGGACGATAGCGTCATTCCCTGTCTGACAGAACACTGGTAGACGTGTTACGACGACGTTTCTTTGTGAGATTCGTCTGAGAGCAAGTCCAATTACTATATCTTTCCCCTCCCCTTTACCATTTTTATCACTTTTTTGATAGAATAAGGTTGCAAATGGTTCACCGGATATCAGTGACCGCTATCCATAGGCGTCTACAACAAGCTAATGGGTTAATGGATATGGGATGAACAGAAAAAAAGGATACTTCCTTTTACTGTCCATCCTCTCCCCCGTCAAATCCTCTTCTTCCCATCCTTTCTTTATTAAAAAAGCATGTCAAGGGTAAATGGACCAGAATAAGGCCTTTCGGCACCTCACTGATCGGACATCAGACTTCTACTTCACGTCTGTTTTATCTATTCCCCCTCGATTCCTTATACGTCTCAGTGCATCCTTAACTCCATTCTCATGGAAGTTGATAGCAGAATTTCCTTAGAATGAGCTGCAGGACTTTTACTTGGCTGAAATTTTACTTGGACCAAAATAATTCTACCAGTCGTAATTTGCCAAAATTCACATTGCACGTGTCAAGCTCGCGGCTGGCACGGTAAACATTGTGGATTGGGTGCCATGTGCTAACTGCTGCCCGACGTGCCATCGTGACGGACTGTCACGACCTCCCATTTGGCGGGACACCTCTAATTACCAGTGATTCTGCGTTCACTTACAACCGGAAAGCGCTACGCCAGAATTTTCCGACTCGCCTTGTAATGTTGGAGCATTCCGTTTTGTACAGGCAATTGTTGAATGTTTGACTCGAACGCATCGTACATTGCTTCACCGATAAAACGTCAAAGGTTTCATAACGTTGTCAGTTAAATTGAGAATTGTATGCTTCGGTGGTTGACGCTTCGGGCACGTTTAAAGGATAATGAAGAAAGTGTACGATGCAAATTTATGTAGCTAATGTGAATGCTTTTAGGGGACGAGGAATGCGATTTTAATGATCGCCTTTGTTTAGTATGTCACCAATTTGTATTGGTGACATACTAAACAAAGGCGATATTAAGAGTACTTGTAACCGACGATCATGTATGTGCAGATGTATGTAACGTTGAAAAAACGAAAGAAGTAAGTTAGTTTATAGCAAAATTGTAATGTATTCCTCATCCCACCTAACCCAGAAGGGTAAATATGTTAGCTTACCATAATTTTGTCATTAAAAGAACTATACACAATTCAGAGGAAGAAGGCAGTGAAACTTGAAGCTAGATTTAGCTGGTTGCAATGTGACACGAAGGATTGTAATCATAATAAATCTAAGTAATATCTATTTATGTTTGTACATTTAATATCGTTTTTAACTTTGATATTGCGAATAAATAAAACATGATCGTGATCTATTATCACTTGTTTTGGATGAAAGCTTTGAATGTTTGTCCGTCCGTACACACTCGCTATGTGATCAAGAACCAATTGCTATTTGCGCTACTCGTTTAAATACTCTATGACGACATGGAATAGCAAGGTCAAATAGCATTATCTTTATGTGTTATAGCTATATATATAGCAAGAAAAAATAAAGCTGCGCAGCTATACACACAAAAATGGACGTGTGGCGTCCATGTATTTGACATTTCAGTGAACTAATCACACAGCAACTGTGATCGTGAGTTGTAGCAGCATCAACGTCCCTATACGTCACTATGGTTGTTGCATGTGGATGGTTGTAAGGGTATTAAAGATTATTCTGGAATGATATATGTATATACTGATTTATATCTGATGATACAGGAGCGGGTATTTGCAGCTAGTTGAATAATATAGACAAAGGCGAAGTGATAAAGATCATGTTACATTTTCTTTTGAAATTGCTCACCTACCGAGCCTCCTGTCGTTGCACCTTATCAGCAGATTGCATTGCACGGGTGGCACGGCGATAGGGCTGCACCGCGCTGCGTCGATATTAGAATATATAAATTATCGATATACGCTAGCGCACAATAATCTGACTGTTATATAAAATACGATGATGAAATTTGTTTCAAAAAATGATTACGAAGATGTTGATGTAGTTTTATAATGAAACCGTCATGACTGTAAACTAAAGTTTGTCAACAAACATAGTGAGCTGTCCATTTAAAATAGCAGTGTTTTAATATATGTAGTGTTTATTTATCATACTCTATTCTAAATAAGAATCATCGCTCGATTTCGTGAAATACGTAAGGCAATGTATTCATTTGTGTTGAGTAACAATGTTCAGCGATGTTCAGTTAACATCAGAGGAGCCGTTTACTCGTTTGCCGCTTCAAAACAAAGTAAATGTTTTGGTATCGTCATCTGTTTTCAAACTCACGCAAAATGTAATCACTACTACGTAATCCGTTCTAATTTGTGAAGCACGCTCTTGTACAGAAATAGCTTATTATCGATTCGAATAAATTTGTGATAACCAAACCAGTTTCATATTTAAGAAGTAATTTAACTAAAATTCTCTATCGTTATCTAATTACTTTTCACTTTAACTTGATTGTTCACTCGATAACATTCTTATCGTGTATTAGTTGCAAGTTCATTTTAGTGTTAATGAAGTCGGGTCAAAAAGGAACAACATGTATACGGAGTGGAGTCAATAATAAACTGTAGCGATAATCTTTGTTCAGATGCAGGTAAGCGAACTAGTACCGGGTAACGCGACAAACTTAACAGAGGTAACAATTCCAATGTGTACTCTTATATGAGTCGTGTAATTGTGTAATTCTACTTATAGAATTTAGTACATAATAGAACGAGTGTCGCTGTTTCAGAAGCTTAACATACTAAATGCCGGCTTGAGAAGTTACTGCAGAAAGGGAGCAATTGTGAATATATATATTTGGGCTATCTCGGAAACTGGTATAACAATTTGGATATCATTTTGTATTTAGATACGGTCTATTTTCAACAGTGGTAGAGCCTGCAACAACAACATCTGTTGCACGAATGGGCCAGCTCGACCGGTGAAATACCACGACCCCTCAGAAAACAGGCGTGAAGTAGAGGTATTCTGCGTTTCGTCCGATGAGTGAGGTGCCGGAGGCCTAATTACAGTCCTTTTCCCCTTCCCACCCTTTCCTCATAAGTATATGATGGGAACGGGAAGAGGACTAGACGGGGAGAGGGTTACCGGGAAAAGGAAATATCCTTTTTCCTGTCTATCCCCCCTCCTCCGTCCAATAAAGGTAGGCAACGCATCCGCAACACATTTGCTTGTTGCGGATGTCTATGGGTAGCGCTGACATAAGATCAGGTGATCCGCTTGCTCGTTTGCCACCTTCTTCCATAAAAAAAAAAAATATTTTTTAATTCATCAATGTAGATAAAAATTTTTCGAAAAAATATACTTGTAGAGAACCATCCCTTGGACAGATGATGATTGATCCTTTGACAACAATGCAATGCCAGTTGTTTGTTATGATACATACTTGTTCATGATGATATTAAGAATTATACTAATTATCGTGGAAATGGTTCTATGGTATTTTAAATTGTTTTTAAATGACATTGGTTACTTTCATGTGTGCATAACAAAAAACTACCCAAATTTAGATTTAAAAAAATCTGTCATATAAAAGACTGCAGAGTACAGATAAACTATACATCAAAGCTTTTTACAATAGGGCCTTATAGATAATTCAGAAATATTTGGCAGGCCACTAGCTTGACTATTTTTGTATGTCATATCTAAAGAATTAGACTTTCACGGGCTATTTCAAGTCACTTAAGGGCTATGTTATAGCTTGCGGTGCAAAGGTTGACCAGCCTTGCTCTGCATATTGTCTGTACGCAGCATTTAATAAATGTTCTTATCTTTAATTACACAAACCTGTCGTTGTTACAATTAATTAATAAATCTTTAGGACCTGACGTTCCCTAAACGGTAACCTACCGCGGAAAACGTCTAGTGTAGTGCATTCATACAAAGCAGAACATACAACCTTGATTGTTCAAAAACATCGATAGACGTCAACAATAATGTCGGGTACGTGCCTAGCAGATGTAACCGGCGAATTTTCTTCAGTACGTCTCGAGCGAGCGCGCATACTGGACGTTTTTTGAATAATATTTAAGTTCATTTCTTGAACTGTGAGTCGAGTTCTTAAAATATATTAATAGTGCTGGAAAGATTTTTATGTATTAATATAAATTATATGTACGTAATTTGATGAATATTGTAGTGAAAGGATTTGTCATTTAGATTTTAAAGATTAGTGATGTGGATTTGTTGATTGAACCAGTTAAATAAATTAACTTTTTGTTGACAATTTTCAGTCATTTGTTTAACATACGATCAAGATAAATTAAACGAAAATGTTTGTAGTGGTGTTCATTTAACTGCACTCAAAGGATCTGTGAGGATTAAACCATAGTAACGGGGCTTAAGACAGTGTTAACATGGCACGCCTGGCGACGGGTGCGGTGCACCTCTGCCAACGCCTTCAGGAGCTCTACCCTCAGAAGTTGGCACTGGTCAACAAACAGGTTATTCAACTCTTTTATTTTTACTCTATCCTTTATGACGTTTAGCTTTATGTGCGTATATTTTCATATATGTTTATGATGTTGAAAATGAAATTGAAATGTTGACATTTCGATCAAAATATACTTTTTTAACACAGAGATAATGGATTTCCATTTGGCGCGATCCTGGCACACCCTCCCTACCACACCTCGCGTTTCATCTAAATCTAGATCTATATCTACGCATATAACAGTGGTAGAGCCCGCAACAACAACATGGGTTGCACGAATGGGTCGACTCGATCGGTGAAACACCACGACCTCACAGAAAACAGGCGTGAAGTAGAAGTACTCTGCGTTTCGTCTGATGAGTGAGGTGCCGGAGGCCTAATTTCATTCCTCTTCCCCTTCCCACCCTATCCTCGTAAGGATAGGACGGGAACGGGAAGAGGATTGGACGGAGGGGGGTTGGCGGGGAAAAGGAATATCCTTTTTCTTTTTCCTGTCTATGCCCTCCTCTGTCCATTAAAGGTAGGCAACGCATCTGCAACACATTTGCTTGTTGTGAATGTCTATGGGTAGCGGTGATTCGCATGCGCGTTTGCCACCTTCTACCATAAAAAAAAATACAAGCTCGTCGGTTACGGGTACTCCTTATATCGCCTATTATGAAGATTATTTCACTCTTAGAAAGGTGTATTATACCTGAGTACTATACACTATCTCATTTATAAGAAATAACAGGTTCACTAAGTCTGCCAATCTGTGATCTTCGCTGACCCCTATACATTCGTTAAAAAAAGTTTTTGTTCAGAAATACAATTTTCAAAAAGCAATAACCTTTAACAATGTATGAAGCGAATTATTGTTAACATACAGACAAAGGAATTACTGATATATTTGTAAACTAGCAAAAATAAAATGTAGTAGTAAAATAAATATACGCTCACGTCCTTAATCTAGAGGGGTAGGTAGGGATTATGGATTTCCATTTGGGCGATCCTGGCACACCTCTCTCGTTTCTTCAACATCCATACATCTGCGCATACTAGCTCGTAGGTTACGGGTATTATTTTTATTGCCCTTCTTTAGTATATGACTAATCTAATCGATATAAGTTCTCCTTCGACATCCCCTGCCAACGCTGCCACTCACTTTCGCATTATAAATTATAGCTGTCGTTTTAAATACATACATACACCTTTATGTAATAACTAACGCACGATAGAGAGTTTGCTTATATATGTTTTACGTTGTATTTTTGTGATTTATATTATATTTCCTTCCAACTTAAAGAAGAAAAGTAATTATATAATACAAGTAATTAATCGGTATTAGTTAATTAATTGATCATTAATGATAATATATGACGGACTGACCTCTACCAACAGGCCCCTGCAACAAGCTAATGTAGATGCGTTGCCTACCCTTAATGGAGAGTGGAGGGGGGGATAAAAAAATATTTCTTCCTTCTCCCATCCACTCCTTGTCTAATCCGCTTCCCCTTCTCATCCTTTTCTTATTAAAAATTTATGGCAATGAGAAGGGACCAGAATTAGACCTAGGTCTAATCTTCACACGTAACGAGAAATACTGCATCACGCCTGTCTTCTTCGTGCAACGGATGTCATTATTGCGGGCTCTACATTGGTAGCATTGGCTAGACTTCACTGCCTCTTACTATTATAAAAATAAATAAACCGGATGACGACGAATGACATTACTAGATGGATTTCTTCTTTTTATTGGTTTAAAGCGTGATTGAGAAGGTTTGTTCCACTTCGATCACCCGACATTTTAGTCACTCGAATCACGTAGCCTCAGTGAACAAAATTATAGTCTGACAGTCAGTCAGTCAAAATTGACTGTCAAAATGATTTAGTGGAATCAAATCATCTGAGTGCACTTATTTTCAGTTGTTGATTCATGTTTTTTATAATACTTAGATTTTAAAATAAAATCACCTAGGTGATATTAGCCATGTGATCAAAGTGGAAGAAACCATCGAGAAACAATCGAGGTGTTTTATGATTTTACGACGTATATCCGCGCCACTATCTTGCTCCGTGTAAAACACTGATGTGAGGCGCGTGCTCGCGCTCAGCGAGTACAGTCGCGGACACTGAAATGTATTAAATTTTGAACAATATTACTGTGATATAAGGTTCATATGTTAGCAATTGTTTTAATGTTGTTCTAAAGAAGTGTACATAGAAGAAGTTTCTGCACGTTATTTGTTTTAATGATTTCATATGTTTGAATTGGGATATACACTTACTTACATTGAATTACTTTTATAAACACTCATTAGTTTGCATGTGTATTAAATAAATTAATATACGCTCACGCCCGTAACTCAGAGGGATAGGTAGAGATTAAGGATTTGGTCCGATCCTGGCACATCTCTTCCGCTCCTACATCCATTCATCTACGCATACAAGCTCGTCGGTTACGGGTACTCCTTATATCGCTTTTCTAAATTGCTAGAATTGTATTAAAATTACTAAATACTAGTTGTAATCTTAGATCTTTCGAATGAGTTCCATGTAGGGAGTCTAAGGCATCGTAAATATCTGCATAGTTCACTATTTATAAACACATACCCATCCTTTAAAAATTATTACTTAATCCCACAAATGATAAGAACTGACATTCCTTATTATTTAATTCATTCTGCTTTTATTTTGGCAAATTTAGTTTTTTAGACGATTGTCAAGCACAGCTCTCTACATTGCTCCAGTTAAGAATTTAATTCGATAGGCGCGCCGTGTGACAGATGTGACACATTTGCATTGTCATGCAAGACTTGCATGACAAGTGGAGATTGTGTAGGCTTGTGAAACTGCGCAATGCCATATTGTTCCGTCACGCAAATGATGAAAGTACTGTTGCAATTTATTTATTTTCTACCGCCTTGGCGTTCGAATAATGTTTATTATTGTACTTACCAGACTGACATAATCTTTTCTTTATAATAAGTTTCAGGACTTAGCTTTCTAATGTCAACATTAAGGGTTACTAAAATTCTTTCAGTGTTTTACCAGTTATGAAGTACCTTAATGTATCCTTTTCATCTGTGTACACATACATACTACCCAAGTACTACTACCCAGAGAGTGCAGATTTCTGTTTTTACGTAGACTAGCACTTAAAAAATTGTTTGTAAATTTATCGTATAAAGCTATATAGTAGGGGATGAAAGCTTGTACGGAGAAACTACCCGCGCGAAGCCGGGGCGGATCGCTAGTAATAATATAAACAAACATTTAGATATTAGCACTGCTTTTTCTTACTTATACTCATTTTCATGTTTATTTTTACCAGAGAATGAAGTTGTTTGAACAAAGATGATGTTTATTAAGTAAAATGGTAATCAGGTAAAAAAACACCGTTTACCTTAAGTGTTTTTTGTTCGTTTACCGAAAATGTGCTATAATATTTTTTCATTCTTTTGTGTGTGAGAGAATTTAACAAAAAATCAATTCCATTGTTAAAGGTTATTGCAACTGCTTGAAATAAATTTTTATGAAATGCTTTTAAACGCAATGACAGTAAAAGTAGATTCACTGTGAATTTTGTATTTTTCAAGACAACTGTTTCAAATGAAAAAAAAAAGTTAAATTCTTAGAAACGCTAACTATTACCAAGAAACTCGTAGCTAGCTTAGACAAGTCCATATTTATCTTGGAGACCAAACAATAGTAGACACATGTTACATTAATCAACTTATAATAAGACTATCTGAATTCAATTCCTCCGAGCAATAATTTTTTGTTCATATATTTACCCCCAAAACCTCGTACAGTTAAGCCAATAAGCGATAAACCGAATCTCGATCACATTAAAAAGGTTTTCTATAGACGATGGCCAACGAGCAAGCGGTTCACCTGATAGCACCTGCAACAAGCTAATGAGTAGCAAATGCGTTGCCTTGCCTATCTTTAATGGATAGAAGACAGGGATAAACGTGGAAAAGGATATTTCCATTTCCCATCCATCCCCTCTCCCCTCAAATACTCTTCACGCCAGTCTTCTTTCAGATTGTGGTATGACGACTCAATCGGGTGGTTGCAGGCTCTACCACTGCTCACTGTCTGCCTTTTCATGACATAACTCACGAGATGTTGAAATAAGATTAATTTAAGGTATTTTATTGTTGCTGGAGAGAATATTAGTTGTTATTTAATGTGTAACAAAGCATGTTATTTCTCAAATCTAATAGACAAGGTCAACAATTATGGATTCAATAACTCATCAACCTAAAATAAATATTCGTAAAATAACGTGATTTTAACCCTACTCTCGACGTTCTAGTCACATCTCGTAAATGTAATGAGACTAAATTGAAGGAGCCGTCGGGAATATGAATTTCATGATGCGACAGAGCGGCGCATGCGCAGGATAAACTCCAGTGACACTGCAAGAATTTAACGCACTAGTGCAATAAATGATTTAAACCTTGATTTAAAGACATGTTCGAGCTCTTTAACGTTATTTTTTAATTTAACCGACGATTTTCCAGCCTAAGCTGAACCCTATAATGATTGACCTGAATAGCTCGCATGTGGCTGAATGTTTTCCTGTTTACTTGACGCTTATCGTTATATTTTGGACAATTCACTCAATATCTTTACAAATTATAGGCTAAATGTTATTCTGATGTATAAGCTATATTATTGTAAAGTTTCATTCAAATCCATTCAGTAGTTTATGCGTGAAAGAGCAACAAACATCCATACATCCACATATCTATATTTAAGGATACACTTTCGCATTTATAATATAAGTAGTATTATTTTCGACCAATCTAGGTTCTTTAGTTTTATATGTATATGACATCAGCACATAGCAACTCTTTCTTTAGGTATATGACTACGTAACACCTTGACACTGTAATATTTATTGCGCGGAATAAAAAGAAGAACGTCTTTGTCGACGTCTTAATACCTATTTGTTGCACATCTGCAGGTATCTAAGCGGTTTAAGGTAAATTCCCTGCACATTCGAAGACCGTTCATGGAATTCCAGACTGACTACTAAATGATGTGCTTTTGTAAAAGTCTTATTATCGTTTGTCCAAAGAGAAAAAGAGATAAATAAAGGGTTTTTCAACAAGAACTTTGTTTTCTAAAACATAATAAAACAAAGAGTTTAGACGAAGAGAAAAGTTTGGCAATTATGAATGAAAAATGATACGAGTCTATACGGAGCCAATCGAATCGATCGCGGCCTTAAAACTCAAAATCCGTGACGTGATTAACGAAATAGACCCGCCATTTTGCCAAAAAATGATTAAAAACTTTGATGAAAGAATCGACATCTGTCAGCGTGGTCGTGGTGGACATTTGCCAGATATCATTTTTCATTCATAATTGCCAAACTTTTCTCTTCGTAATACAATACAAATTTGAATCATCTTCATCTAAACTCTTTGTTTTATTTTGTTTTAGAAAACAAAGTTCTTCTTGAAAAACCCTTTACATTTAGCCACGTTTCACTCGCTCATATAAGGTGTGCCGAAACCCAGTTGTGATTGATGAAAGTTACCTTGCAGATGCGAAATCGTGTTTGAGGATCATCCTTGTGATCTATAGTTGTACACAGAGATAGGGCCAACATAAATAGTCGCAAATTAAATATGCTTATATGTATACTCATATGGGACCAAACCGTGCTACTGACTCATGATTTGTTTATTGGTATGGTACATCGACACCGTGTTACTTACTACACATATACCACAACATGATATTTTACTCGTACAATATCCTATTATAGATATACATATCATCGACAAATATAATTGACGACTTATCTTCCCAAATTAATGAGTTGATGTCAATACAAATAGATTCAAATGCATGAACAGACAATACAAAAAATTAAATAAAGGAAAAAGAGAAAAAAGGCTAGTTTGACTAAACACTATACACATTATGGTCTTAGTTTTTTGGCTGACCTATTTTTGAATTTATAAAATGGTAACTGAAATATATCCAGTTCACTATTCGAATAATAATGACAACTACTGATATTTATAGATAAAGAATTAGCAGCTAATACTCTAAACCTGTATAAAAGTGACTTGTACAATACATTGATAATGCCTAATTATTTAAACAAAAAATCCATAATATCTTCCACATGCCAACTACATGCCAATGACGTGTTTCAATCATAACTAATTGGCATGACGACACCCCATGAAGTAAACGACACCACCGTTTGTTTCCAGAGCAAGTTTTATCATTATTATAAATTTAGCGTGTTTTTGCATTGCTAAGACGCCTGATTCAAACATGTGGCGACGGTTCGTCGAATTTCGCTATGCTGGCGTTGGTTCTAATTATTAGGTCGAAGTTATTACAGTATTTGTTCGTTTATTTTTGCCATTGTTTTAGATATTTTTTAAATCCTTTCACCAATATAAATGTTTATCAGCAAGTGGTTTTCACTAATACAAGGTTTGTAAGGATCATCAGATCGTCAGAATCCCGTATTCTGATGATCTGACGATCAGTCAGCCCGTGACCATGACGCCTGCAACTGTGCTGAAATATCGGGAGCTCAAAAAGGCTAATCGTGTTACTAATCCCGTTTCTTACAAACCTCATATTCATTTGTTTTTATAACTGTCTACCCATTCGAGTCTGAGGCGGATTGCTAGTTATGAATAAGCTGGGGAATTCAGTTATGAAATCCCTAGAAGTCGGCTATCTTATAATATTAGAGGCGTGAATTAAAGATACAATTAAGTGGCTGTGAATAAAACATTGCAAGTGGAACGAACTGGCTAAACTCCGAAGTACTAGACACGTAACATCAGATCTAAAAGCAGGTCGGATACAAGATAAATTCATCCTGTTCAATTTATTTGAGGGTAGCAACAGCGGATGTTTATGAGGTGTGCTACACAACCGCAATCCATCTCGAAGCTGACTTGACGACTTACTAAAGCAGTCTAGTCTAAATAAAAACATATTAAATTAAACTCTCACTAATACTTAAAAATATCCTTCATCAATTATATTTTAAACATCTAATCGTGACTTATTTGAAGTCTTTAATTTGAATTACGCAATTAGATTCCACCATTCGTTTTGACACACGGTTTGTCTCCTTTTCTTGTAGAAACCTCGCGTTCGACCAGAGTAAATGATGACTGAAAATGCCTAATCCATTCCCAAGCCGCTGGGTCACGTGCTTTTATTTATATGTGGCCACCTTATCAGTGACGTAACGAGGCTTAGATTTGATTTATATGTTTACACCGCGAGATCGCGATGCTGATAAAGAAAGCGCGTGACCAGTGGCCGACACCAACTTATTCGGCAAACAAGATCCGGCGTAAGGAATTTATATCCTCATCTGTTATTTGATCAGGACCTAGATTATATGTACACTGTGAAATCACAAGTGGGTTGCCGAGATAAATCTGGGCCCAACACTGTTAAATCCTAACGTACGTACATACAACAGAATGTTAGATTTGAGTTCGATTTAACGTCCACATAAACTTGACGCATAGAATCGGCAACGGCGAGGTACGCAAGGGTTCAACCTAATTTTGTTTTTACGATTGTGATGTATCAATGTGCATATAATCTAGGTCCTGATCAGATAACAGATTAGCGTTTAAACTCCTTATGCCGTATCTTAGACCAATTGTTCTTATATGTTAAAGATATACATAATATATGTTCATATGTAATATACATCTCAGTAACACAAAACTCCCGTCATGAATTCCCTTTTTACACTTGTTTCTTTATCTAATGATCATTTAAAAAGTCAATAATCCGTTGTTTAGTTGGTCTCGAAGACGCTAGGCTATATCATTTCTCTTCAAATAATTGATATAACCGTACAAAAATATAATTTGACGAGAGTGAGGCTATTGTAGAGGCGTGTCGTGGCCTAACGGTGGTCGTAGCCGATGTGGCCGATGGCTCGCTCGGTACGCAACCTCGGACCGTTGTCTCTCGTACCGTAACGGACATCAGTCGTCGCGTTACTTTTTATTCAACGCGTATGTGCACATTCACTGACAACGTTCATTGAGAGATACACGGCTGCAGTAGTGACAAAACTTAACGTTGATGTGCATAGTATCCTGTGAGAAGAGGAAGTGTACTGCCCTCTCTGTTTCTCCGACGTCGTGATACTCCGATGATACCCACTATTGTGTGCGACTGTAACATTGTTGAAAAATGCAAATAAAACTCATACAAGCGCACAAGGAGGTACATAAATCACAAAGTAATAAACCGCCGCGTTTATTATTTATGCCGCCGTAAATTTACTTTGAATATCTTGTGTTTACATTAGAGCCAGGCTTTAAACTATGTTTCGTATGAACCCTCAGTGGAGTCACACAATCATAAGAATCATTTTAGAATGTTTCGACAGCGACAATACAAGATAATGATATTATTATCTAGCAATTCTTCCTGGTATTTATTAATTGGAGTTTAAACAGTCAACTAGTTAAACCATAAATAACCACCGTCAATCATAATTCGCAACAATTAGGATGGTGGTAAACGAAAGGAGACAAAAGAGGTTAAGAATAAGGAAGGAGAAAGTGTGGTTGGGAAAGGGATAGTGGTTCTGAGGCCCACACTCACCACACGAAACGCGGACTAATAAGGTACTATTGGTACAAATAAGAAAACCCTTCTACATACTTTCACTAAGGTTTCATTCTTCCTCCGTCAAGCCGGTTCAAACTAGTTACATTTGCTGCAACTGATTACCCAAATCTAGATTTAATCGAATGCGTATAATAAATAGAATGTTAACATTGTCATCAGCAATATAAACTCATATGATGCCGTCATCAATTGGCCTCACTTTAGCCTTCGTTTATCCAAGTGTCAGCGGACAAAACGCTTCGAGCGCGCGCCGACTTACACTTGTGTCAACACAAGTGCACTTCTCGAATACTCATTGATGACAAGTTGTCTCTGTACGATTGCTCTGTGTAAATACTGGAGGTTCATTGAGTTACGTTGTACCCGTTACGTCATTACTCTGTGCAAGTACTTTGTAACATTCCAATCATAGTGATCGATTATAGAAATTGTATTATCCTGAATTCAGTGATGTTTGTTGACAGATATACTGGTGCCGGTAGTGCAGTAATCTGTCTACAAGCAGCTGGTTTCAAACAGTATGCAGTGATGAAGACGTGTACAAAAATCACAGATCATAAAATAAATATTACAAACATGGACTTAGCTGTATTCGAATCCAACAGCAAAGGTTCTGAAGTAAATTTTATCTGTTGGAGGATGCTGCTACAAAACAGTTAAGTGGAGAAATTGATCTAACTGAAAATTACCTGAGAATCGACCCGCGGTTTACCTCTTGGACCTTTAACTGGTAATCTGTTTCCTGCAGTCAATTTTGCCTCTGCCTGTACACAAAAATACATGATATTAGAATTTTTTCCTGTCACCGATTAGGTGTACGTGTAATTGCGATGCGGCCGTATTGTTTGTTGAAGAGCTGCGTGGGAATCTCATGGGTAGCATCGTTCGTCCGTCCAGTCGTCGCCGGTACGCTGACGCCTCTGGCTGCCTCATAGCTTTGACTCACAAACTTCGCAGTGCTTGTGACAGACTTGCAAACGATTATAACTCCTATCATAAAGACATAGTGTATCATTTTCTATATCATTCTATTCTCCAATAGTAATAATATCTTTGTGAATAGTGAAAGTTTAAAAATCATCTCCGGTTGGCATGTACTTGTCTTCTTGGATTTATAGAGCTTATTGTTATTGTTTTATGGTTCAGAATGGTGTGACGTACTGGTATATGCTGATTCTCTATGGTCTACAAGTATATGTTGTTTGAAACTGTAATTTTGAACTTTGAGGTAAGTTTTACTGTTTCTTTAGTGCCATCCAATCACAGTCCCAATTATCAGTCTTTTTAAATAATTAATTAAAAAAGACAGTAGGAGACGTTTATGCTGGTTGCCAAGAGTAGCGTAGAAGAGTTATTTTAAGTGTCTCTATCTCTCTTTTAGTTTATAGGGATAATATCGAAGGATATTAAGGATAGCTTCCAAACATTTGATAGTTAGCACAAGTCTTAAGGTAACAGTGTTATCCTCTAGGATATGTAGGTGTGCTGTTAGTGAAGTCACAAATATTGATGAATGTACAACCTTTTCTACAATAGTTCGGTTATCCTGTTTACATAGTGTTGTCAATTGTTCTATTCATTGGTTAAAGATAACAAGTCCTCGAATGGACTGTAGCGCTTCTTCTATTGACGTCATCAATTGTAAGCACTTGTCGAGATTCTTGCGCGATAAACTGCAACAGCTTGTACAGCTGTTGCAGTATCTGTTGCCCGCGACTTCGCTCGCATTCGTTTCTCATTTCTCATTTTCTTTAAAATTTGATTCCAGCTATTATAACTTAGAATATAAAGTTTTTAATACCAAAACATAATTTGATGTATTTACCTTTCCTTTGGGAGCAGTTAATTTTCAGATAAAACGTATTATTATGTTGTTTTCTGTTTCCTTGACAATTTAAAATTTCATGAGGATCGGTTGAGTCATTCACATTCATAATATTAGTTAGGATTATTGAAAAGTTAGAAGTTCATTGTATCAAACTTGTATGTGACGGTCTCTTGCCATGTAACGGCAAAAAAAATTGATGTATATAATCGAAATATTCAATCCATCGACTTCAACATGCTTACAATTCCGCCATACAAAAAATGTACTCCCGACTGAGCCAGAGTATTAAGGCACCAGGCTGTCGCGTTAACTGTAACATTATACTGTATTATCGAGTTAAACTCGGCTTAAGTGAGATACACGACTTTGTGGCAGTTGAGTGCGTGGGTGGTCTGATTGCTGACCATCTCGAGCGACCAATGGACAATATTGAGATAGTAGTTAGACTAATCGGTTAGTAAGCTTCTGTGGTTAATGGTGACAGCGTCATCTAGAGCCTCTACTTTTGACGTGAAACTTCCTTTGGTACGGCAAATTTTTATTTACACGTTATGCGTTACATGTACAGATTAGCTACCCACAGAGAGCGTGTACAGTAACGGCTAGTTAACCAATGTGAATAAATTAAGCATAACTGTAATAGAACTACAATAAAGATACTTTAAAAAAATCAATTGTATAATGTAGAAGTGGGCTCTAACGAACGTTCAGTAATTGATGATCAGTCAGATGATTAAGGGAGGGCTAGGGGACGGGCCCCTGTTTATTTTGTGTCTAACCTTTAAGATAGCCTATTTATATTTGTAAGTACTTGTGTAGAAAAAGAGACTGATTCGAGGTCGATGGATAGCGCAAAGAACAATGGGTCAGATAAATCTCAACACACACATTCTATAAATAGACGGACGGAAATAAACTGCAATGGAAATAGAATGAGACGTCAAATAAGATAAGAGGGCTGATAGCGGTAGAGATTTCGTGCGAGATTATGCGGATGCTGGTGATGACTGTACATTGTGTTCGTATTGACAGTGTACAGCGCACGCAAGTTTGTATGACAAAACGCATAAGAACGTTAACATTTGTGTCGCAGGACATAGGACTTACGTACATTTGCAATACGAACGAAGTTTCGAATGCGGATTATTTTAGGGTCTTTATTAAGAGAGTAGTGTATTTTTAGAATGCTAAATCTTGTCGGCTCGGCCATGCATTTCAAATGAATCTCATTATGTCTAAGAAGTGACGTAAAATACACACTGGTTAGTAAACTATACAATGCTGCCGACTCCTCAATAGGAGTAAGGTATACCCCTTTTTTCGTAGGGAAATGCCTTCACATATTCGGCTCCGTGGGAACGGAGAGTTGAAATGTGTCGGGCTCCCACCTAAGAGTAATACCCCACGCTGGCCGCCAACAGCGCTGACAAAGGGTCACTGGTTCTACGAACACCAACGCAACGTATAAATACCCCAACTCCTTCCATATATTCTGTAAAGTCGTGATATCTCCCTCAAACCAATTATGCTGCAACTATTCCTGTTAGAATTGTCACTGTTAAAAAGCCTAACACAACTATTTTTTATACTTATGTATACATGGCCAAGTTTAAGTACTATAGAGCAATTTTATTTAAAAAAGAAACAATAATCCCGACTCTATGACACTCCGGGGAGAATAAAAATTGGAAGACACCCCACTCTTCAAAATCGGTCTAGCAGTTCAAGCTGCAGGTCACAATGGAACGTACACACATACCCGTCAGTGAGGCAAAAAGGATTATATCGAAACTAAAACCCTTAGATCGGGTCGTATACAAAACAAAACAAGATTATCAACATATGAAAGCATGTTAATGACGGAAAATTACCATTAGGTAAGGCCATTGTTTTATTTTCGCCTATGTTATTTGAGGCCGTGTCGATAAGCTTTATTGAGAACTAATCCCGATGTTATTTTGCTATAATCGCGTCGATCAGTTCACCTTTCGGATATCTGTCTGTGCGTGGGGACGGACGATTTGGGGATTGTATGTTGATTTACACTGAATGAATCCATCTGTTGATTCCTATTTGTATTTCATATTATGGGAATAGATATCTAAATTGCTCCGCATATGGAATCTGTAAGCAAAAAAATAATTTTGCCTAAGAATTAAATCATACCAACAAACTTAATCCGTGTCGCTCTGAGATATATGAAAAACAAAGCGGGCATCGATTGCTCTCTGTCTATCCTAATTAACTAAAAGAGATACATATATTTTTCAACAATATTATTATGGAAAGCAGTTATTTGGTAAACGTATCAGCTGATCAAATTCGAAGGGCTTATACCACTGTAGTTTAGGTACCTTTTGATGCTTGTAGGAGAACAACCTTATCACACAATCTGGATCTTTTAGCATCTATTGTGATAGCCATCGAATTGACAACGACAAGAAATCTAAGATATATGTAGACAGATGTGCACATATCTAGATCCTGACCTAAATTGATAGAAGAACCACGGCTGTAACACATGTAAAACTACGTGTCCGTCAAAGGCATTGAACAAATACTATTTAAGACATTTTCACCGTTTATAAGTTGACCGTTTATTTTAAATAATCAAGCCATATCTTAATGAAAACGATTAAAAAAAAATTGTAAGTCAGTTTTTGTGTTCCACGCGACAGCACAAGGTGCTTGTTCATACTGTAAATGATATTCGTTCAGTATTGTACAAATGATATAACTACTAGTAAATGTTTCAAAAAGATCTTTTACATCACACTACTACATTCGTTCAGCACACTCCTCCTGCAGACCTAGATCCTAACTCCTCTTCACAGGTTATAAGCGATAAAATAAGAATTAAAAAGCTTTTTAATTTTCTCTCCTAGTTCTATAAAAGTTTAGATTTCAAATAAAAGACAAAAGACCGTGTAAGCGTGTACCAAGCTAACGAGTATCACCAGATAAACATAAAAATGGTATCTTTATTACAGTACTACAACTCGGCGTAGATAGGTGTAATGAAAACCGCCCACCAGCATGTCGTCAGTTCTCGGAACCCCCATCCAATTCCAATAGACCTAAATATCAAAACCTAGTTACGCTCAAGTGATAATCAAATAGATTTGTATGTGTGGAAAGCGACACGCGTATTAAGGGTAGGGTACCTGGGAAAAGGTTAAAGGATGAGAATTTATTTACTTGTACTTTTTATAAGTATTTACTAAAGATTTTTAGAGATAACGAAACACCTGAAGTTAAGTAACTATGTAAAATAGAACAATTAAGAGCACTTAATAGCCTTTATGATATTTTAATATACATAAATTGTATAAGACATTGTTTTATATTCCAAAATTTCGATTCAGTCATGTGACGCGATAAATATTTATTGGTCCTAACATCGATATTTTTAGCTTTTCCATCCCTAATAAGTTGCGCCCACGCTTCTGCAGCATGTTTAGACAATCCGATAACAATGTGATAACGCCTCTAATTAGATTCCACTTGGCTTCTCCCCGCAGTCTCACCTGGACTCGCGCGCGGCACGGACGTGTCCACTTTACTTAACAAGTGAATTTTACTTCATAAGAAATACAGTGTAGGAACTCGACTTTCAACGACTATATCTGACGCCTAACGAGCAGCGATAATCATTTTTCTATGTGTTAACAGTGTTTGTAATTTATTTTCTCATCAGTAATTTAAAAGATTGACTTCGGTGTTATTTCAAAATGTTCTTTTTTGTTGAACAAATTTTGTAAGAAGTAGCTACAACGCCAATCAATCATTTTGATAAAGATAAAATCATTCTCGCCCGTGACCCAAAATAGAAACAAAATTACGTTGTAATTTTTTCACCCTGTCATCTTGTGTCTTCCACCTTCACTCTTTCAAGTGCTTGTCGGTTATTTACACTCTTAATAACGTCATTTTAATTATGATTAAATCGATTTCTTTATCTAATTTCTAAATCTATTCACTTTATAACGGACCCTGCGTTCCCGTTAATGTCGTCTTTAGAAGTATGTCTTAAGTTTAGCTTGACAGGGACCTATATGTTCTTTTATTTCGGAATCATGATTAGATTTTGGGTTTTGATATTAAATTAGAAAATCATTCGTCCAGTCAAGACAAGCTGGGTTAGGGTATTTCCTAATAAAATATTTCAATAATGTTAATTGATCGATCAATTAAATAACAAATCCATAATCAATAAACTACAAAAAGTATTCTTCTAATTGTCCAACTGTCTTTGTCCAATGTTTGATCAAATATGTTTGTCAAACATGATACACAATTATTATATAACACTAGTCATTCGTGCCTCGTGTCGTCTACATCAATATCATCGTTAACAAATATAGTCTATGTTCCTTTTGGATAATGTAGCTGTTTAATGGTGAAAGAATTATTAAAATGGTTGAATAATTTCAATTACTAACAAACTAATCATCCATTTTGTAGGATTTCATGTAGATGTACAACAGTAAAAGCCACACCTATCTAGAATGAAATGTTCAGCTAGGTATTTTAACTGTAGTCTACGGAATCGGCGTAGCAACAACTTTAAAATAGTCGTTCGTCGGTCCGTGTATCTCGGGTCTAATAAAATTAAAAATAACGTACGGTTTATTGGCGAGCCACCTTGAACTCTCCTCACCGGCGTGATTTCTTCCACCGGCCACGCGTGTTTTTCATTACCGATGATTTAATTATTTTAGTAGGCCCTGTTTTAACTTACATAAATATAAATCAAGATTGTTATTATACGGGAAATATTAATTTGTTGTATCGGGAAAACTGTGGAACTACTGAACTATTATTTATAATTATTTCGTCATTAGCTAGTTAAATTATCCAGAAAACTCACGCGCTATCTTGTTATTATTGTCTTGAATTTCTGGCCATGGATTTACGAGCAGCTAGTGCCTCATAGTCCTGAACTTTATTAAAAATTATCGTAATTATGATTAATGTTTGAAAGTTTAATTAGAAGTTTTGAACGTATTCACAATTAGGATCGGACACATTTATGAGTGCATTCATTAACTATTTAACCGCAGAGTAATTATGGCATATTGACAACGGCACGGAAATTTACAGTAGACCTACAATTGATATTAGATAATAGACAATCAAAAACATCATCACATGTATTTTTTTCATTGAACAGTCTATGTTGTTCTTTCTTCAGTTGACCCTTTCTGGAAGCGCTCACATGTAGATAATTTTATTCGTAAAGTGCCATCTTGCGGAGCTCGACGAATATTAAGGCAACTTGGAATCTTACCACGGTTTAATGTGAAGGGAATGGGTATTTTGCCAAACTAACTAGCATAGATTTTTAAGCCAAGAAGGTCGCTCATATAAACGTAAATCAGCCGTCTGTCGTCAACATTTCCTAATTTTATTTCCTCATTAGATTTAGTTCTATTATTTAGTAAGTAGTGACTACATGAAGGCGGTCTTTGTAAATTCATCTTCTTCCTGTCATTAAATATAAGCCTAGCAATCAATGGCAACTGATACAGCTATCTTCGCTATGCTATATGTAAACTAAACAGTTTTATTGTCTCTTAATTCTACGGTTGAAACAAAAAGATTATCGTTGGTCGAGTTCCTATTCAACATTCCTCATCTATCGTGTTTATTCCAGCTATAAAAGTGATAAAACATTATCACACGATACAGTTACACAAAGTGTTAAAGGTGTTGTTAGTGTGAACCATCGGAATGCCTACGTTGGTGATTGAGAAGTTCCTCGCCAAAATGTCTTGGATTGTAAGTATTCTTTGCATAAAATTGTCAGTATTTCTATCTGCAAGTCTTCTTGTACGGAGATGGTGTACTTTGCTTGCTGCTATGCCCAGATACTCTTAGGATTCGCACAACGATGTCTCAGCAGAAATCTTGAAAACATTTAGATATAAAGATAATCAAATAAATATAGAAATTTAGAACGATAAGAAACTATGGTAATGCTGCTAAATTATATTGGTGATAACTTATTATGTTCAAAGAGTATTCCAGGACGTGTCTTGTTTTTGGATGAATAATATTTTTTGATACACGCCGTCTCAGTCGATTGCCTCAGACGTAAACATCCTTGCGCAAGGTCAAATATCCGGTACGCGAGTACTTATTAAGTAATCCGTACTGGATTAGCACTTATCTAAATACTTTTGAAGACTAGTAAGAGGCCAGTGAACTTGTGTGTGTACAATGTAAAATAATTAAACTCTTACAACTTGTCTCAATCTTAACCTTATAATTTTACTTCCAATTTGGAGAACCATTTCAGGACATTGCATACCAATTGGTTTAATACAATGTACTCGCATACTACTTGTTCTTATTGGCACTGTTCAGGGATGTGTTTGAATCTCTCTATTGATTTCACAACTCGATCAGTAAATCGACAGTCCTTCATATAATCCAAACACTTAACAAATTGTCGCTATGATCGTAAGTCAAATACTGAATTATATGTTTGCTCTTACTATCTTTATTGGTGTAATGAAGAAATATACTAATTGTTTGACGTAGGTCAGGAACATAGTTCATAGTTTATCATAAACCAATGTATAATAGTAAACATACGGCCGGTGCGACGGACGGACAAATAACCTGTCACTGCGCGTGATAAAGCTGGACGGTGTCCTATATCTCGTGTGATTCATTTATACGCCCCTATTGCAGGGGCAGTGCTGCGACAAGTGCGGACTTAGTGCGCTGACTTTGTTGGATGTATTGAAAGTGAATAGGTACATATCCACAACACGGAGTGCTGAGTATTTCCAATCTAATATCTGAAATATAACATGGAAATCTCTAAGGCTACTAAGCCATGCCTTAGCTAAAGTAAGTGCTTATAGACGTTCTAAACATGGCATTCGAATAAATAGACAGTACAATTATTTTTGACTAGCTTTAGACTTCGGTCCGATATTTATTTTATAAACATGTTTAAAATGTTAATAAACACTTGTTTTAGTAAAGGTATGGCTTAGTAACGTCTATTTATCTCGACCTAAGATCTTTTCTTGCCCTTATTTATTTTCCCGATAAAAGATGGATCTTTATGACGATTTATTTAGGAAGACCAACAGCCTAATGTATGTTGGCGGATTATGATAGCAAAATTAAAACCACTTGCTACCTGAATGTATAATATTTGAAAATTATTCTATAATATAAAACAAAAGAAATTATTGTTTTAAGTAATTCACAGTTGAGGCTAAGTTAAACCAGAAGCCTACACCACTGTATCATCGGCTCGTATTACGTCAAACTATGCGCCATATAAAATCAAAGTATAGAAATTTGCATGATAAAAACGATACGGTCGCAAATGGTGCCCGCTACTGACGTCTATCCGCCTAGAGCTGCGCGGCGGAAAGCTATAAATGGTTGTGCATGCGCATTGCGCACAATTGAAAGGGTCCTTTGTGGCGAGGGCGCTGCCATACGAAACTGCGCCTTATTGGACGATGGCCAGGATGATTTGTCATCGATTAGGGCGATAGTGTGCTCGTGCTCGTTTGACAAGCGTGTGGTACAAGTTAGGACAGTTTTGTATTGACAAGCATTTAATTTTTGATAATAACAACCTAGTGTTTCATGTTTTGATTAAGAATTGATTTTTTTTAGGAATGTTGATGTTGAAGGTGTTGGATGCGTAATCACTTTTTCATCTTCTTCTGCTTCTTTTACTTCTCTTCCCAGCAGGCTAGCAATGTTCTTGGAGTTGTTCTAGCTGTTGGTTATATATATTTCACTCGAAGCCGGGCGAACTGCATCTTTGTATGTCGTCGTATGTCTCAGTGTTTAGATGTTCAAAACATCGTTAGGAATTTTTTCATCGGTATTGAACCCTGTTAATCGCATACTTTGAATCTTAAATCTTGCACTAAGCTATTGCGGTTCTCCATCGTCTACGCTTCGTTTACTTTTGAGATTACAACAAGGCATCATGCATACAGGTCATTATAAAGTCAATGGGTATTAATGTGTGACGTAATTTGCGAGGATTACCGCAGAGCTGCATCGTCGACTAAACGTTTAGTCGTTTGCGAATAACACTTGAGACGGTTTAGGTGAGGTTAGTTTAGCGAATTTGTTACTCACCCCCCTCCAAACACAGCCAAGAAGTGGCGCGACTTGACTGACTTGTCACTGTTGGCCTAGAGGAGGCATCTACAACTACACCGGGTTTGATGGCGGAACGCAGTAGGGGCCAATCCTAAGCTTCTTTAAGTCGAGTAAATTAGCTCGACGGCTCCCTCGGGAACCTCGGCTTGGGCCGCTTTACTGTATTTATATTACCGGATTGGGTGGCCGCCGAGCTGTTAGGTCGCTTCAGTGGAGTGACTGGGCTCAAAGGTGGCGTCGAGACTGAAACCGTGAGATTTTAATGGGTGCGAGTCCGACATAACTGTCGTTGTTCATGCAGTCACGTTATCGTGCGCACGTTGCTTCATAATTTATATAATCATTGGTATTTATATGTATACTAGAGTAAACATTTTGGTCATATCATCAATTTTATTGCAAATTAATAATTTGAAACGTAAATAAAAGGATCAAAGTAGTTATGTTCTAACAATTGTTCAATTAACACAAATCGGTTCGAAATAATGAACAATAAATCTGTTTTATCCTTATTGCTCTTGTACTGGGAATGAAAATGTAACAACAATTAAATGCCCCTCCCCCGCCAATCCTCTTCCCCTTTCCAGCCTTATTAGGAAAGGATGTGAAAGGGAGGAGGACTGAAATTGGGCCTGCGGCACCTCACTCATCAGACGCAGAATACTTCTACTTCACGTCTGTCTTTTGTGAGGTCGTGGTACTTCACCGGTCGAGCCGTCGCATTCGTACAACAGATATTTTTTTTTTTATTTTTTTTATACTTTGTACACAAAATCATAGTT
>JWHW01030239.1:32661-75573 GCA_000931545.1 Papilio glaucus | reverse complement strand
GTAATAGCGTCGCATTTAACGCGAGTGTTATTGTGAACAGTTTGCAAGGCTTCCCTTTATGACTGGCCTGAACAGTTGTAGTCCGTTGCATTATGATTGATTTCTAAGGTAAACATGTATGTGGTGTGATTCAAGTAAACTTCTTTATAAAGCCATCCATACCTCTAATAAAACGGTCTATTCCACTTTGATCATCTAGGCCAGTATTAATCTATGATATAGTGGTTTGGGACCCGACTTACACTGTAGGTCACGAGGTCGAACCCAGTCAGGCGTGCTTTCTGTAATTTACTGCCCCAAAAACGGTGAAGGAAAACATCCTGAGTAAACCGGCATGTCTTAGAACCAATAAATTCGAAGACATGTGACATCCACCAACCCGCACTGGGTCAGCGTGGTGGATTACGGCCCCTTCCCTCTCTCGGAGAGGAGGCCAGTGCCCCTGCGGTGGGTTAACATACTAATAGGTAAAATACAGTCCAATCGTTTGTATTTCGAGACACATTTTTAGGAGGGGGGTACACGGTGAAAAGTCTTAAGGTGTACGGGAACAGAAAAATGTTGGGAAGCACTGACTTTGATACCACCTAGGACGGATCAAAGTGGAATAAATCAGTAAAACTAGAAATTACAAAAAACTAGACTACATCTTACTATTGTTATTTACAACATGCCTTGTAAGATATAAATATGCTATCATATACTATGTTTATTAATTAAATAACGACTTAACACAGTGTAGTCCGGTGTAATGCGGATTAGTTTTGAGCTCGTCGGGGTGAGTTGGACTGGGATCAGTTCGCGGTCATTAGTGCGAGACGGACTGCGAATAACGGTGACGGTAAATACATTGGTTTACTCGTGAATTAAGCTGTTATTTAATTATTATTAAAAATGTCTCACGAAAATTTAAATCATTTTATTACTATGTGTAAACAATTGTTAACTTTAACCTTTCACTAAACCATCCATTGCTCTAGTAATTTTTAATGAAATAATTACTTGATAATTGTACGCAAGATCTGGATCTTTGTTTAATGTAAATGTCGATATAAATTGTTTGATTTGAAACAAAAGAAACATGCACTTTTGTATTTTGTAAATACTAATATAAATGAATATAGGAATTTCTGTATGTAAAGTTATTACATTTGAATCTGTTATAATACAAAGCTACAAATAATGTGACATATTTTACTATGAAAAGTGATTTTATATAAGAAACTAAAGCATTTAAAAAGTACTAAATGATTTATTAGTATATGTTAATTTAATTTATTATAATTAATATATATAAGAAAGAGAATACAAGAGATGAAGCTCAGAGAGCCGCTAATATTGCAATAAAATAGTTTTATTATTCTATCAGTTGTTTTATTCCTAAACAAAATAAGTTAAAATATTTAACAGTGGTAGAGCCCGCAACAACTTCTGTTGCAAGAATCGGCCGGAAATACCACGACTCACAGAAGACAGGCTTCAAGGATGTTTACGTTTCTTCTGATGAATGAGGTGCGAAATCCTAATTCCAGTCCTCTTTACCATCCCACCCTTTTCTTATTAGAAAAGGGTAAAAAGAAAAAGAATAGGAGCGGAGGACTTGATGAGATCGGCGATGGATAGGAAATGGAGGCCATTTTCTGTTTGTCCCCTCTGTCCATTAAAGGTAGGCAATGCACCTGAAACTCATTAGCGTGTTGCAGATGCCTATGGTAGCGATCACTTAACATCAGATGACCCGTTTGCACTTTTGCCAAATCGGTCAAGAAGTTTAGGCTAGGGAGGTCAATTATGATCGGACGGAAGAACAGACATGCATACATACGTATATATATATACACAAGTCATGCGAAAAACGGCAAATTAAGACAGTGTGCGCGACCAAACAGTACTGCGCCGACTACCGGGTGTCTACCCCGGTCTGTTTTGACAGACGAAAGAATTATACAATCATGCTGTGAATTCATTCATATTTTTTCATGATAAATTAACGATTACAGTAAAAACACTAATTTTTTTGGTACTTCGGCCATGTCTCCAATATATATTGAAAAAGACAGGCTTGCAGCTAAACCTTCTCCAGCTCTCAGCATAGTAAGGGAAATCCTGTCATACCCAATCTCATTCAAATTTGTGTCACATTCTAACTCCTTTTCTTCAGGAGTACCTGCCGTGTTTGATACAGATGCCTCCTCACATTCAAAATATCCTTACCATGTCTTCAGAACTATGACTTTATAATTCAGAAGGTCCCCATTCTCTCACGAACAACATTCATTCTCGATTTTACTGACCTTCCTCTAGCATTTTTGACAAATTTCCAAAACATTTTTACATTTGCCTGGAAGTCGTCAAGTTTTTTCATCCCTCTCCTTCATTTCTTGCTTCTTCCTTTTCACTACCTCTCACCCTCTTTTTCAAAGAACGGAATCGTAACTCAATCCTTTCGATATCTTCATTCGTACAGTCTGATTGCCTGGTTTTGACCGCCACTAAATAGAACCACGCATTCACTTCCATTCGGACTTTCTTCTTCCAATTTAAGCCGAGAATTGGTTATCAGAGACTTTTCGAAAATAACAAGAATTTATTACGCGGCTCGTTTGCCCCCTCTTATAAAAATAAATAAAAAAATAAACATTCATATAAATAGTAGTTTTTTATAAATATGGTAAATGGATATTACTATTACTTATACAAAACTGTCACCAGAGTGTTTAAAGATTAGTCTATATAAGGTAGCGGTAATACGTATGGAGTAGTTATTACTAGTTGGTCACAGGTAAGGGTTGGTCACAGGTAAGGTTAGGTCACAGGTAAGGGTTGGTCACAGGTAAGGGTTGATAACAGGTAAGGGGTAGTAATAAGTAAGGAACTCGTCGACGTATGTACCGTTACAATATAGTTAGTTTCCTTACATAACTATGTTGACCAGATAGTTTGTCTTGGACAAGACAAACCAGTTTCTTGACATTATGAGTACCTCAAACTTGGTTGATGGTTTGGGAGGTGTTGATATATTAATCTAATAAGCCAAGGACCTCCCTTTTTCCACCAGCGAAGTTAAAGCCTAAATTTATATATATAATCTCCAATCCACGTGTTACATGAATAAAAATACAAAATACTTTAACAAACTATTTTAATTCACACTAAAATTACTTATCAGCTATCGCAGGAGTTTCTTCTGGTTTGTCCAACAAGGGGGTAGGTGACGGTTCGGGGTCTAGCATGATTTTAGTCAGCTTCGAAGGATCTTTAGGAGGCGCCCAGTCAGGAATTATCTTGGCATGGATGCGCCAAGTGCCGTACATGTTGGCGAGATGCTTCTCAAACACGATATATTCGAGTACGTCTTTGGCCAGGATTTCGCTGCCGTGAAGTAGGCGACCGAAACGGTCGTATACGGCGAGTTGCTGCCGAGTGTGGAAGCGGACTGTCACCTGGTAAGAACAGAATTACAGTATAGGTTCAATGATTTGATTCATATGAGTATCTAGGAAGTGTATGGATGTGATACTTTAATGAAATTGGGATACGGTCTTACTCGACTATGTTAGCCGTGACTCTGAATGATAAGGTTACAGGAAAACCGTCACGGTCACGGCACGATCTTAAAAATACATAGAAGTAGACTGATGAGAATATTCTATAGTGTTTTATTAGTTCTCTATTATAATATTTCAAGAACAGCATCATTTACTCGCTTATCATGACGTTCTAGTGTTATTCTTAACATATTGTACATGTTTGTATTGTTTAGTTAAATAAAGATTTTCTACTTCATCATTTTCATTTTTTTTTAAAGTGTAAGAAAACGTGCCATCAGTTTACCCGGTATTAAGCAATCGCCACCCATAAGCATCTGCAACAAGCTAATCAGTTGCAGATGCGTTGCCTACCTTTAACGGATAGAAGGGGTTAAACAAAAAATAGTTATTTCCCTTTCATATTCATCCTCTCCACCCTCAAGTCCTCGTCCCCTTCCCATCCTTCCCTTACTATCAAAGGATAGGAGGGGGAAGAGGACTAGAATTGGGCTCTTGTTTGCATGCAGATTCAATTACCTGACCAAATATATTCTCCTTGCTAATGATATCAGTGCAACGAGCGTGCACGACGCGCGGAGGCTCCAGCGAATCAAGGAATTTCCACTTGATGGTCTTCTGCCAGGTGTTATGCCGGAACTCGGGGTATGCCTTCTCTGTGACATACAACCTTAGGGATTCTTTATCGTTATTAGCAAGACTCTCATGTGCTTTGATGTAAATATTCTGTGCTTGACTACAGAAGTCATTGGTAGTAAAGTCCTCCTCAAAAGATTTGATTTTGCGCACCGCCATCATGGATTTGGATTTCTTTTCCAGAAGTTGCACCGTCTGTTTAGCTCGCGTGGCGGATACAATGGATGCCTTACCGTCGCCCTCTGGAGGGATATATGGCTCAAATATTCCACCTAAAAATACAATGTTAAATTTACTGACAATTTCAATGAGTTTACATACAAGAAAGTGGTTCATATATTACCTAAAATTAAGTGATCACTAGCCATAGGCATTTGCAAATAATTACTGAATTGTAGTGTCTACCTTTAATGGAGAAAGAATAAACAGAAAAAGAATATTTCATTTTCCTATCCATCCCATTCTACATCAAAGACTCTTTCACTTACTATTGTTTCCTTATTCAAAAATGGTGGGAAGGGAAGAGGACCAGAATTAGGCCTCTGGTACCTCACTCATTAGAGAAAACGCAGAAATACTTTTTCTTCACACCTGTCTTTTATGAGGTTGTGGAATTACAACGGCAGAGATGGCCCATTCATACAACAGCTGTTGCCGCTGCAGGAATCTACCGCAGTGAAGCAGTGTAAAGTTAATAGAACCATGCCTATGAGGAACCAGAAGTTGTATATACAGGCATGTCTGGCAATACACAATGCAATATTAGGCCACTCTTTAATGCATGAAATTGAGATTTGGGTTTGGAAAGAAAAGCTGTTAGTAGACTCAACAATGTTGAGACATGGTGTTTGAGAAGTGTGGTAGATATGGCTCTAAATATTACGGTTATAAATAGCATTGAAAAAGAAAGGTGTGGCTTATAAGAGAATACTATAATTATAATTGAGAAAGCTATACTTTCATGAATCGGGCATGTTGAAAAGAGAATAAGGCTTAGTGTTTAGATTATTTCATTCAAAATAACTTTAATGTAGGCTAAAAAGAAAAACACATATGAAACTTACCAGTTGCAGAGATATAAAATGGGCGCTCCATCCAAGGTCTTGGTGGTAACATTCCCCTTTCCTTCATTTTTTGACGCATTTTTTCTGGTGTCATTTCTCCCTCATCTTCATTCATATTTGGCAGATCAATCTTCAAGTATTTACCAGCCCTCTCTTTTTTAAATTTGGGATTGTAATGTTTAGTGGTTGTTGTACGGCACGGTTGTAGATATGCCGCCGGAGCATAACGTAACGTACTTAACTAAAAATTAAATAATTTTATTAAATTCTCATAATAATATTTACAGAAATAATGAAATGAACTAACCTTAAACCAAATTGAATTAGCCATGATTAAAAAGCTTTTTCGTTTTAATATAATTAAAATAGAATCATCTGGAACATTCCTCTTTATTGCATAATAATGATTTTATTAAAAGAAAAACATTATTTATATTAAAATTGATAAGATTTTTTGGTTAAGAAATGTGTCAATGTCAAAATGTTGCTTTTTTAAAATTATTTTAACGGCTCTGGGTTCTTGCCCCTTTAAGCCAGCCATTTACTATTTCCTTCAGTTTATTGTTGAAATGTTGCAAGTATTATATTGCCATTGCCACATGGAGTAAATTAACATATAGTATGAAAAATACTTATTTATATTAAAATAAACGTGAATATAACATTAAATTAATATTTTATTATTTTTATACTAAGGGCAGTAAAACGGCAAAACACGTCAAAAATGTTAACACAATTATAACGGGCTACGTTTGTTTTCAGGAGTCTAAAAAAATCCAAGAAAATCAATATTAATTATAAAAAGCTATTAATTTTCTCCCCAGTAGGCTCTCGTAACTTTGGCCGTATCTTGGTTTAAAGTCAAAATTTTGAAACACTAAGAAAATAAAATAATAAAACAATGCATGTTATTTGATTCCTCGAATAAAAGCCTTTATTTTGACGATATATATTGGTATATAGATATCTGTATGCAAACTTGGAATTCTTGGTTTAGCGCTGAAATAATTTTTGCATTATTTACTATGCCTATAAGTAAGAATTTACTACAGCTAATAACGCTTTCACAAAACATATATTATAATTGTTGCGCGAGGGAAGTTGTTGTTGAAGTTGAATGTAGGGTATAAATATACCTTAAATTTATATATTTTCTCACAAAATAATGATTGAAAGTTCTAGAAGAAAGGTTCACATCTCATACGTCTCAATAATATCGTAATTATTAAAAAGTAAAAATATCTATGGTGTTTTGTTTTTCTGCCATTTTTAGTCATATGCTTTCCTTTCAAATAGTGTTTTTTTATTAAAGTGGTAAAAAATTCAACAAATTATCGTGTTATTTTTTAAAAATAGTGTGATTAAATTTAAGTAAAACTTGAACTTAATAATAAATGAAATAATAATATCGGAAGAACAGTAACAATAAATATTTATTTTTGTGTTGTCTTCTAACTTACTTCTTATTGGTTTGTCTGCATTACCACTTAGACTTTTATTTTCAAAAATACTTTCCATCTAGTTTGAAATATTTCTAAACCAAGAGAAAAAGTAAACGGTAAAAGAATATTTAAATCGATATTCGTGACCTAAACTACCGGACATCCGGTGACTCCATACACGTTGTCTCTAGTTCTCGAGGGAATAGAGATCGTTGCAGCGTTTCTTTCTTTTCTGAACAGGCGCAGTCCGAGAGAACTCGCAAAAGGAGTAAAAGGCTCCTACGTAACCTGTCACTACGTGAGTATAAGTGCAGACTTACAATAATAGTAGTTGTGTAGGTTTCGCATTCTGTGTTGTATTAAAAATCACGCGGTTTAGTAGTCCTTGCTGAGTCACAGAACAAAAAGTTTATTAGAGTACTATTCTTTGGTTTAATTTGTTTATCGGTTCATTACACTCTATTTGAAGTAAGTAGCCTTCGCCATTAGTCTGGGGGATTTATTAAACAGATGGTGACCGCCTGTGTAATCGGGGGCGAAGGCGGACGATGACCCTACAATGACGGCTAACGGGTCCTCTGCCTGCCTTTCCCCATTTTACCTGCGTTCCTAATGCCACGTGTATTTGATTTCAGCAATATATTGTATGAGTCAGAAGGTAGAAAAACCAGTATTATCGGGTCAACGGATCAAGACCAGAAAAAGAGGTGAGTTTTGCATTTTTGTTTATTAAAACCTTAATATTTTCATTATTAAACTAACCTTAAATTTTAAATAATAGAAGTAGGTCATTTTACCGTCTTCTTTAACTGCCTGTATTTTTATGATTATAAATTATCCACTTATTCACAACATTGCTGACTTGTTGATAACTTGTGTGCTTATTGTCTTAACGACAGTATACAGTAAGCTCTTTGTTGTGTTGATTCATTTTGTTTTCATAATAATAAATTATATTTTAAAGTTTATTTTTACCACGTTTTTTGTACGTTATATTTAATAAACTACTAATTGAACTTAAGTTAGGTTTTTAAATATATTTCTCTAAGCTGGAGGCTGCAATGACCCAGGTCTAAGGCTTTTCTTTAATCGTAAGAAAGAAATGTTTATTTTTCACACAGTGGAACTAAATACAAAGATTTAGTAGGGTAGGGAGACCTGTTACTGGCCTTAATCATAACAAGTAATATTACTTAATGTTTTTCATGTATATGTCAGCTTTAGTTAATAAAGTAACAACTTTGCAGGCTAATATAAGGTATCCAATAAACTTGAGATTTAAAAGTGATTGTCATGGGTTTCCACTGGCCTAAAATTGTGTTGTGATAACAAGCTTTTGCTTATTCTCTCTGAAAAAAGTGAGATGACAATGTTTTATGTGAATGTTATCTGCAGGGTAAACCGATGGGGACACTTGATAGTTATTTGTGATATGTATTTAGCTTTACTAAGTATTTAGTATGCAAGGCTGAAGGACACAATTGATGGATTAGCAATATAATTTAAACAAGATGAATGTCTAATGGGGAAAACAATGACCTTTGTCAACGCATTATTTATGGTTATGTTCGGTTTGGACAATTTCATTTGACTGTGATTCTAATGATTACTTCATTAGACCTTTGGACTTTATTCACCATGTTTAGGAGTTTTTCACGACTTTATTCACCATGTTTAGGAGTTTTTCACATGTCATTGCCTAGTACACATTATTATTAATAGTAATAACACAACTGACTGATCATCATCATTATTATGCACTCTGGAGAAAATAATAAAAATTCACACCTCATTCTTCAAAATAAGTCAAGCTGTGTAGGCTACAGAGGGTTGTAATGGAATGGACATGCATTCCCATGGAAAACATTACCCTCTGCCAAAACGGCAGTTTATCTTGTGGCCTCATTGAGAAATGAAGATATGGTGTAAAGAAGTAGATTAACAGCAAAACTCTGTTTTTCAATAAAATTATTAGTTCCAAAATTTATTAGAAAATGAATCTATTTTCTTGGATTGGATAACATACCAATGTCTGGAATATGTAAATTTATTATTAAACATATACAAATTTAGTCTGATCTGCAAATTGAATCTAAAACTAATGATGTTATGAATTAAAATATTTGATATCAAGGATTTTATGACAAATGATCAAATGACAAAACAAATCGTTTTTAACATATGAATAGATTATTATAGTGCAAATGCTCTGCAAGTAAGGCAACAAATACAAGGAAAATACAACTTACTTCAGAAACTGGTTTATAACATGTATAAAGATAAACTACTTAGACTTTTTCTTGTTTTTAGGGGTGTACCAATACCAACCCCATTGAAAGGAAATACACTGTTCCTGATAAAATTAAAAAAGGAATTTTGTCAACATAATGTCTTTATTTCGAACCACCAACTTGCGACAATCGTCGGCCGCTGGCGTGTCACAGACCCTTTACTCAATATCATGTTCATGCATGTAGTCTTATGTTTAAACGAACAAGCTATTCTACTGTGTGCTGATATTGTATAACTAAAACAGTAAAAAAAGTTAAAAATATTGCAACTTTAAATTCCCGCCCCCCAATTCTATAACACACTAATGTTGATTGACTTAAATAACTTTTTGTTAATATAGTTTATTATATTAGTGAACCATATCTATATGTACAAAATATACATCAACAATAAATGCTCATGACCGCCTATTGGAAGAGCAAACAGTGACATTGAAACATTGTTTTTAATACAAAGTTAAAAATACAAGGGCACAAAAAATGTTTAATCCTTCAATATTATAGCAATATAGATATTATTATAGCACACCTAATGAAGTAGCTAAAAGTAATGTTGGTACCCAATAAATCATTTTTCAAAATTCGGCATAACCTTACTTTCTTTCTCTGTCTTAAGCTGACAGTCTACTGCTGGATGTAGCCGACCCCTATTGATATACCACATAACCCTCTGCTAGTCATATCTTGTTCTTTTTTAGTGAAAACTAATTGTCTCCATCAATACCAGATAAATTTACATGTAAATTATTACACAACATTAATGGATATTATGCTAAATACCATTTGCCATATATCTTGTAAGAAATTAAAAACATGTTATGATGCCTAGAATGTTCAATTGTATTTATATAAACAGGTATTGCTGTGTTATGTACAGAGATAAACAACCGCCGTCTATATTTATCTACACGTCGACTTATTTGTTGCGCTGCTTGCTGCTTGTCGAGATGTCTGTCAAACCTAGAGGATATAAATATTTTGCAATTCCATTTTTTTAGTATGTATTTGACGATCTGTCGAAAATCATTGTCATTATAAACTCTGGCATGGTAATATCTGTTAATGGTCTACCCTCTTCTGAGATGATAACCATAACCATTTTTATTTTGAATCAATAAAGGTCTCACATTTTGTTCGATACATGATAATAAAATCAAAACCTTACCAGCATGCATATTTTTGTTATGTATGCTGGTAAGGTTAGTAGCTGGTAGGTAGTGTATGTACTCACGCCCCTAAACTAGTGGTGTTAGGCACAGACTACGGATTGTCATCTGGTTCTGGTACACCTCTCGCTTGTTGTACATCTACGCATACATCGGTTACGGGTACTTTTAATACCGCCTTACTTTAGTATGCCATCAATGTGACTTGTATAAGTTTTTGGACGACCCTTCTCAGTTACCACCAAAGCAACATTCCTTTCCCAATTATATTATTTTATTTTCTTTGTGACTATATTTAATTTCAGTCTATTTCTTTCATGCTGAACAAAATTACGTAAAAAAAGTTTATTGCAAACTCCCTGCGTAATATATTCCATTTGGTAGTCCAGGATTTCCATTCGTTTCATAAAGTCCCGTCCGCCGCGTCCCACGGGAAGCCTTGAATATTTAGCTGTCCCGTACTGTTTATGCATTCCGAAATGGTTTCGAACTCTCTGCGATGTTTGTATGTGAACGTTGATTTTATTATGTAAATTACGAATTACGACCGTTTTTATAAAATAACGTGTTAAATTCAAGTCGACTAAAATTTCCATTACCTAAATGATTGTATTCAGAGCTGAGCACCAACAGAAATCATATCAAACGTTTAGTTTAGAATTACGTAGGTAGAACCGACATAATTTCAAACTTAAGTGGACGGGCTCGTTATTTTCATAGGGTAAGGACACAATATTGATTTGTACTTGTATGTATCGTCCACGTATCATTTTAAATTCCATCCGCACAGATTAAAAATTTACTGCTGGACATATTGACAGGTGGTTGTCACCATGGTTATTGATGCATGTTAGTGTCCTTATTTAGTATTGTATACGCAGTTTTAAGTCTCAGTTACGCATTCCCCGTCTCTTAGGTGTCGTTCCCTCCGCCATCCCTAGAAGGAAAATTGAAAAAAAAAACTGGCTTTCAATTGTAATATAAATTAATAACCAAGGCTTTCCATAGTAACAAGACGGTAAAATTGCTAACAATGTGGTTGACATAAAAGTAGGTTTAAAGTGTATAATTTGATCCAAGCAATATTTCGCAATCGCATAGTCAGGTGTGCTCTTATTTCCTTTGAGCTTGCGCAACTTGCCTCGTGCCCGCTGTCGCCTCACGTTTGATTCACAAACTAAGTTACTTGCGATGGAATTGGGTTATATAAATAGTTGCAAATGGGTCACCTTATATAAGTCGTATTGATTCGCGGAGGCTATTCGAGTTCCGATGGAAATGATTGAATCATTTTAGCCTATTTGGATATGGATTTTATTATAGTTAGCTCAAATCAAACGATAGTTATTTGTGCGGTTTTAAATGTTTCTTACGCTACCGTATAAATGCTTGTCACTTGTTAAATACTTCGCAGCATCTATCGTTAGAAGGGTACCTTTTTATGAAGTTTACTAGGTAAACTTTCTGCTTGGGTTTCAGTATAAAAACTTACCATTATAACCTTTGAATAACAGTTAGTCAAGGTTTATTAGGCATTTGTTATCTACCTGGTGAACAAGGAAGTGTCATTGTACCTCAATGTCACATCGGCGCCATTTTATCAGCCCGTTTGCGTCATCCGCCATCTTTGTTTTGTACACAGAGAATGATTCCCGCCAAATTTTAAATATTATCACGTGTTCTATTGTACCTATTAGCACACATGCGCGCCCTCAATTTAAATATTGCACAATAATCACGATAAAAATGTTATATGCATAAAGAATTATTAATATCTATTCAGTAATAAAAGTTCTCTTTTCTATGTAAATATGGACGAGACAAAGGTAAATATTTACTTGTTATCTAGTTGAAATTAATGGTATCGTACGTTCTTGTTAAAATAATTCCTACTGCCAAAATCTAACCTCTAATGTCACAAATATTTTGTGTCCCTGACTTTGTCTTAAACGTAAATTGTTTCCGCAAAGGCATTTTAATTATAGTATTCCCGCAAAACTGTTTGTGCTAATTGAAGAACGGTTACGGTCCACGTAAAGGTACGGTCACACTATTGTATACCAGAATATTTTTAGAACCAAATAATAACGTTTATATACACGTTATTTACTGGATACCAACAAGGATATTTGAAGCGAAAACAAACAAACAAACATGAGATTTTTTGTAGTTATTTTGAATGCCTGTTATTTCTTTGAAGTTTCGTTCTGCTCGTTTATTCTTCTTTTGAACAGCACTTAATCTATAATGCGAATGGCTAGAGAATTGGCTCAAAAGTAATATATTTAATTAGTAAAATCTTATTAATAAATTCAATACTCTGGTAGTAAACATCAGTGTAACATCACCTTTACGATTTTATTTTTTATTAGTCTGCACGAACACGCACTGACAGATGGCACATACAGACGCCTTACTTACGTATAAGGAGAGAACTGTATGTCATTTTAGCCAATATGATAAAACTGGAATTTAAAACTTCGTAATTACGTATTTACATGATACTTGATGACGAAAATAAGTGGTAAAGTCCGTTTAACATCTGTTATACGAATGGGACGGCTCGACCGGTGAAATACCACGACCTCACAGAAGACAGACGTGTAGAAGTATACTTCTGAGTTTGCTCTGACGAGTGAGGTGCCGGAGGCCCAATTCCAGTCCACCTCCCTTTCCCACCTTCATGCATGGAGATGAATAGGAAAAAGAAACATGCTTTGGCCTGTCTCTCCCTCTGTCCAAACTGGCTGGTAACTCTCATTTAATAGGAATTATATCTAGGAAAGCGCGTCTGACTGTCGGCCAGTAGATTCTCAACATTCAAAGGCTCGTAAGGTGACGTGACGTTATGTACTTTAAGTCATATCTAGCAGTACCAGTAGGGTGACCAAAAATTAATGATAAGAGAAAACTATCAGAAGTTTTTACAACGTTCCGTTGTACGTCCACATAAACATGACCCTAGAATCGCCATGGTTCAACCTAATTTGGTTTTTACCATACAGTGTTGGCATCAGTTGTGGTTCGACAACCCACTTGTTATTTATCAGGGTACATATTATCTATGCATTTCTATTGCCGGATCTTGTACTTAAAGCTTTCGAGCACCGATAAACTAAAAGTAAATACACTTATTAATTTCTTAAAAGTAACAAGATATCAATGGTGTCCACTTAGTATTTGTTATATAATGGTCACCCTAGTATTGACGTAATGCCAACGGTGTCTCTGGAGCGTAGGTCGCTCGGCGTCGGCATGTCCATTGAATTCATGTATAACTTATATAACGTATTGTTGTTACTAGATCTATCTAGATCGTTTCAAATGCCCTTTTATCTAATACCGAATGGCTTTAGTCATCCCATTTTAATAAACCTTTCAGGCTAAACAAAAGGTAAAACAAGTCCAGTCAGGTTTATGGTTTTATTTATGTTTTGAATGATACCTACATGTATCACCTACCGATTGTGAGACTCATCAATTTACAATTGAACTAGACACATTATAAACTGTCTTTTAAAACCAACTGAACAAATCATTTCAATCACTGTTTGACGTGTCGTTTGTCGTCAACAAGTGGGCTGCCCCGGCTTCGCCCGTTGTGGAATCCATAGGGAATATACATACTCACATAGCCTTTTAAATCCGTAGATACGCACCCGTAAAAAATGTATCATAAAAATTGCTTATCTGCTTTTCCAGACTACAATCTATATCTGTGCCAAATTTCATCCAGGTCCTTTCAGCCGTTTTGACGTGAAAGAGTTACAAACTTTCGCAGTTATAAGTATAGAGTTTAGAAGTATAGATTATGAACTGTCAAATTGTGAACTTCGCTTTCGCTATTACGATAGTTTTTGTGCGAATGAAATATAATTTTAGGTTAGATTGGACATGATATTATAAAAATAATATTGATCAATGAGAAAATATTGTTTGTTTCGTTCAATTCTCAATTACTTGAATTTATAATATACCTAGTCCGATTATAAACTAGCGAAGTTCACTAGCGTACGGTGACATAATAATGGTTTGTTTGCATCTGTAGCGTTTATCGATCCACAAGGAAAGTACTCTGATTTATTGTTATTGCCCCCATTTCCGATATTGTAGTCGACCCTGCCCTCTGACTCATTCGTGAGATAAATGTGTGTCAGTAGAAACTTGCTCCAATATCAAATGCAACTTGGATGACATTTATAGTAATACTAGTTGTTTCGTGAATATTGCCTTGCCTGTTACTATCGGGTTCAGCTAACGTTATTTTACTCGTTGTTCGTTAAAATAAATTAAAAAAAAAAACGAACCTGATGGCAGCCGCCACCCGGGACCGCCTCAAAGAATTCACAAAAATTCTTAAAAATGTGTCTACGCGTATTTCACAATACTCGTAGTTATTTGGTCTCGCCTCTTCTATAGTAAGACCTAAAATTAACTGTCGATAAAAGCTAATGATTTTTACCTACTATATTTATCAAACAATTGTGAAACAAAATCAACGTCAAGGTCATCATCCACTTGGTAATTGAAATAGAATAAGACATTGGACTTTTTTTTTTCAGATGAGAAAGAGAAATACGACCCTAACGGGTTCCGCGACGCGCTGGTGCAAGGGCTGGAGCGCGCCGGGGGCGACCTGGAGGCGGCGTACAAGTTCCTAGACGCCGCCGGCTCCAAGCTCGACTACCGCCGCTATGGGGAGGTCATCTTTGACGTGCTCATCGCCGGCGGCCTGCTGCGTAAGTCACGACCATAACCATTATAAATAGACCTCTTAATATTACGACCACGTAGTTATTCGACACAGCTTGTTCGGTTCTTTCTCGATATCATAAAGTACGCCTTATTCAAGGCGAAGCAAGCTTTAGAGAATTTAATAAATAAATATACGCCCGTAACCCAGTGTGGTAGGCAGAAATTTGGATTTGGCGCGATCCTCGCACACCTCGAATATGATGATAAAACTGGCTAGAGTCCTGAACACTTATGTGGATAACAACTTTTCGTTCGTTCATTTTACATCTGATTGTAGAATCACAAATTTAAGTAAGATTTGTTTGTGTGCGACAAGTCGTAATGCGTATTGTTTTGCAGTACCCGGCGGGTCGGTGTCGATGGACGGGGAGTCCCCGAAGACCAACACGTGCATCTTTTCCGCCAGCGAGGACATGGAAACCATGCGCAACTTCGAACAGGTACGCAAAGCGAATAGTATTATAATTTGTTCTAATTTTAAGAGCATTTTAGTTGATACAAATCTCTTTGAAATATACATAATATGTAAGTTAAAAATAATAGATAAATTTTGGCAACACAGTAACCAATTTTTATTTCTTCTAATAAGAATGAAAATAATATTAAATATATAAAAAAAACACCATTTTATTGACCTTAATATTGGAATTCATTGATATTACCAAAAAATAATAATCGAATGTATAAAATCTCTTACATGTTCATTATTTACTTTGCAATAATTATATTCTTAAAGAAACTTTCCAAATGATGAAATACATGGCTAGAGTCCTGAACCCTCGTGTGGAGGACACTATTTCTCGTTCGTATAATTCTGATAATAAATTTCATCCAGAGCAAACGTCTTACATCCAGCATATTGACTAACAGTGAAATGTTTTTCCAGGTCTTTGTCAAGCTCATGCGTCGGTACAAGTATTTGGAAAAAATGTTTGAAGAAGAAATGAAAAAGGTCAGTAGTTAAATTTTATAATGAGTTTTTCTTGAAATAATTAATGGACGGAGCTTTTAATATAATTTGTTAGCTCCGAAATAAAAATATAAGAGGTGAGAGCTATGTTCTCGTTCAAAATAAGTTGTGGTGGCTAATAGAGCCCTTTGTTATATCCCTGCCCATAAACATTTAGTATAGTAGCTTCAGAATAGTGCAGGTGTCATATCTGACAATTTTTCCAGGTCCTTGTTTACTTGAAAGGCTTTGAACCACTGCAGCGTATTAAACTGGCTCGTATGACTGCACTTTGGATAGGTAAGTTGATACAACTAAGCAAATTATACACATCATTATTCTCACTTCTTTGATTTTTTTTAATGCATCAAACAAATGCAACAAAAAAAGAGGATGATGAAATGATATAGGAGGAGACGAAAAGATATTTAGACCTAGATTTTGCGCCCTCCATCACACAGAATGCAGAAGCACACACCTTGTGCTGTTGTAATAGCTTCTTGGTTGAGATGGCACACTCTTTTAAAGGTTGGATGTGTGTGTAGTCACTACTGATGCGCTTCACAACTTTTAAATCTATTATATGTATAAAAATGGAAGTCTGCATCCATCATCATATCACTTTTTAGATAAAATTACACATCATAAAAAATTTGTGACTTGTCAGTGTTTGTAGCCTCAATGTTGGGGACATGTATACAACCAATGCCTAAGGTGGTGCATGCAGATGGTTGTAGGCGTGTAAAAGATGCAGGGGTTGAAAACATATTTTTCAATGAAATGTTATTTAATAAATGTAAATAATAAACATATACAATTTTAAATTCAATGAAATGTTATTTAATAAATGTATAAATAAAGAAAAACCCACAGAAGGCAAGGTTTTGCAGCAAGTATTTATAAATATAAGAAGCATGTATAATTTCTTGCATTTAGTTTAGCAGTATAATTGTTACCTGTACGGTTGCTAGTATGTTAGATATGTGCTGTGTCCAGGTAACGGTTGCGTGCCGCCGTCGGTGCTACTGGTGCTGGTGAACGAGCACCTGCTGAAGGACAACCTGGCGCTCGACTTTGTGCTAGAGGTGTTCGCCACCGTCAAGCAGGAGCGCGGAGTCACCTCGCTCGTCACCGCACTCAAGAGGGGACAGCTCGAGGGCAGGTAACATTACTCATTAACCCACTTCCAGCATTCTTAGTGTAAACAAAACAGTACATGTTCAGTATAATTGTAGAATAAAACACAGTTTTGATTCATGATTCTCATTAGAAGGAATAATATAGTAAATGATAATATATTACAAGTTAATCTTTTTCTTTAAATGTATTAACAACACATTCAGATTGGGTGTATATATAGGACTGAATTTTAAAATTATTGTATATATATGATATTTTAAAATTATTGCATTTTCAATCAACATTAATCATTTGAATCATACTGTATAGTGAAATTACGTCAGTGTGTGAGTACAGTAAATGTGCCAGCTTTAGTTGTTTGTACATTGTACTTCTTAAGAATTAAATTGATTTGGAAGGCCGTCTATACAGAACTTGTTGCTCATTTAGCATACTGAATATTCTTAAGTTTGTTATTCAGTACCATATTAAATAAAATCCCCTGGACAATAAATAAGTGATTTAGCTAAATTGAATCGCGCTACTGTCGTCGGGGCAGAGAGATGACGTCATGTACTGGCGCGCCGCAACCTTGCCGCGTTGTCATAAATGACGCTACATATAAAAAAATTTATAAGATACCCTATCCTGTGTGATAGACAGGATTATGTAGGATTTTACCCACAAACACACCCTCGGTGATCATCATCGAGTGTGATGAGGATGTTCTTAAGAACACATCGGAATTATCTGCATTGAGCTTCTGCCCGAATGTCGTATGCGATAATAGATAGAGAGAACATGGTATTAAAAATGTAATTTGTACCTTAATATATAAGCAAGTTGTGAGGTTACAAGTTGTTTATTATTTAATTGGTAGTTGTTTATAGAGCTTCATGTGGAGGTATAACTGTCTCTGTGCGTAGGCTGCTGGAGTTCCTGCCGCTGAACCGGCGCAGCGAGGAGGTGCTGGCGGCGTCGTTCGCGTCGCGCGGCCTCGCCGAGCTGCTGCGTCTGCACCGCGCGCAGGCCTCGCAGGTTCGTACATACATCTCCTAAACCACTGTCGTGCCTAACTGTACCACACAAGTATACACACATATAGTCTTAAGCATATATATATCGGTAAATTTGATTAATTTAAAGATTTGGTAAATGTGAATATAAAATTGAGACTAGTCACTTTTAGCAGTTTTATGAATAATTCTCTTAGCTAAAAGTAATAAAATGAAATAGGACTCCTAAGTAATTTGTCCAGTATTAATAGAAGAGACGGTGTAAGATCGACCTTCGCCCATCTGATAACCAGATGAGATATTTTTTTTTATCAAATTTTTAATCGGTTTTAAGCTTGTCCTGGATCTTTTTGGTGTAGAACCTAACCTCAAGCCCTCTCTTTTAATAGCCATATAGAGTTCGCTCAAGTTTGAGTCTTTGCTTTACTTTTACCGATTAGAAATTAATCACACGCACGCACACAACCCTTATACACCGTGTGCGAATTTACATAGATAGGAAGATCACCTAGTCAAGTCTGGTACACTTGTGCACATAAATGTTTGCATACATTAATTAAGTTTAAAAACCTTTACCAATTGCAATCATCTTAATTTGGGCCATAACAATAATAACTCGACTTACGTTGTGATCGTCCATATTTATTGACAAGACTAGTACAGCAACCATAAATGAAAAGTAGGTAGATACAAAACAAAGAAAGAGTAGTGTTAGTGGTGTTTTACTCTCACTTTGTCAGTACTACAGTATTTTAATGTATGTTGCGTGTTCAGGAGGCTCGTCGCGAGCTGACGGCAGCGCTGCTGGACGAGCTGGCGGAGGACAAGCCGATACGCGACCTTATCCAGGAGCTGCGCGATATGGCGCAGAAGCACGACATCCCCGACCACGAGATCGTCGCCATCGTGAGTAATCACCAACCATGGCCACATGCTCTCCATTTCTGCACCACCATCTACGAAATTTCTGCACCACCATCTACGAAATACAGGGTGTCCTAGAGGAATTTAAAATAAGACTTAAGGATAGATAATCGAAAACTATTTAATTATGTTCGTATATAATACATTATGAAATAAATTTATTCATAAATACAATAGTATGATTGTAGTTCGTTAAACTTGGTTATTATAGTACTGCTAATTGTCAACTGATATGATGAAACTTGATGACGAGTCGGAGAGGTACGTCCAAAGCTTTACGAGTTGGTCTCGCTTGAGTCTTTCGAGCGTTCCATGCTTGTCTCGCTAGCGTCGTATCTTCAGTGTCGACATGGCAATCTGATCACTATCGGCAACAAGATAACGTTGATTTTAGTATAAATGTGTTGTATAGATACAGGATGTTTTTAGATCTGGCAATGCGTGATGTCGCGCGGCGAGTGGAACAAGAAGGAGGAGCTGTTGGCGGAGCAGGCGGCGAAGCATCTGCGGCACTACACGCCGCTCCTGGCTGCGTTTGCGCAGTCCGCCAAAGCTGAGATCGCTTTACTGACCAAGGTAACGCATACTTAAATATTAAAATATTTAATAAAATGATCATTCAAAAATGGTTTTCCTCCTTTTCTACTCTTTACTCAATTGTCCAAATACTATTTACTGCAGAGAACAAGTGAGTGTTTAAAAAAATATACCAAACTGACTATATGATTATTGACATTTTAAGACACACATGTACTGTGACATTCAGGGGGTGAATATGAATCTAATCACACCTCACTACTCAAAATCGGTCAAGCCCTTTTTTAGATCACAATGTAACAGACAAACACACAATATACACATACATACATAGCCACTAAAAATAGTAGTCTCCTCAGGCAAAAACATGCATAGCACACGATTAGAGCCAACCCGAGTATGATGCTTGTGTTGGTGTCGAAGTGTGCGACATTAAATCGCGGCCGAGCTGTCGACTTGCGAGCCATTTTTTGCTCTTTGGTTTGTCTCTGGCTTTGATACATTTATTACATTAAAATTGTATTTATATGAAATTTTATTATAGATCGTTATTTTAGCATATTTTTTGTTGTAGGTGCAAGAATACTGCTACGAGAACATGAGCTTCATGCGCGCGTTCAGCAAGCTGGTGCTGATGCTGTACAAGACCAACGTGCTGTCGGAGGAGGTGATTCTCAAGTGGTACCGCGAGCCCAACTCCAGCAAGGGCAAGGTCATGTTCCTTGACCAGATGAAGAAGTTCGTCGAGTGGCTGCAGAGCGCCGAGGAGGGTGCGTACTAAAACTTATGAATATTCGGACTACATATAATGTTTGTTGCAAAGTGGGTAGAACAAATTTATTAAAAAATAAACCCATACATTGATTTCCACTTTGGTGATGATAAATAAAAGAAAAATGTAGATAGATATTTTAAAACACATTCCTTGGCTTATGGTAATTTCATGTCAAAATAAACAAAACATTTGATCAAATTCATTAAAGGAAAAGTTAGGCCGCCTCTGATTAGATTCGTCCTATGTACAATAAGAGTATGGCGTAACACGTATACATCCGCAAAATATATTCCTTTGTTAACTTTCTCACTAAAGCTTTCGCCACACAGCGGGCGGCGACCTGCCCGCGGCATATAATGTTTGAGTTGCCATAGAACATGTCATTCATGTTTACGCGTTGCGCAGAGCTCGGCTATGTCTGTGACAACGGTACACATAGAACTATGCCGACGTCGCGTCGCCGCCTGCTGTGTGGCGACACCTTTAATGTTTAACTATTGGCACACGATTAGAGCTGGCTCGAGCGCGCCGCTCCCTCCGGTGTCGAAGTGTGCGAGATCGACTCGCGGCCCTGACGCACGTTGTCTAACCAACGTTCGCCTTGTGGCTCTAACACATTGATAATCATTTCATGTGAACCTTTTTGTACAATGTAAAGTCTGCCCGCTGTGACGTCATTGTCCCGTTTTATGTTAATGTGATCGAGTAGTACTTACGAATAATCAATTTACAAGTAGTACTTGAATTGAATTTTTGCAGTAAATGTAATTATGAAATTTAAATTAACTCTTTTTTCTTGCAGAGTCGGAGAGTGGTGAAGACGAAGATTAGATTAAGAGCAGCGTGAGACTGAACCCTATACACACAAGCGCGCCGTCCCTCACAAGCACACCGACCGGCACACGTGCACAGACAGACAGACTCAGCCCGGGCGGCGCTCCCCCACCCCGCGCACGCGCACGCTGCGTGTTGCCAACGAACTGCCAGACACGTTGCCCATAGACATCGCGCGACCTAACCATAGAGCGATAAAATATATGTATATTTGAATTATTAACGCAATCCCTATTGGCTGTAGCTAACATAGATATGACTAACACCGCGTGTATTACTAATAATTAAGATATAAGTGTTAGGAAATTGGACTCAATCGTGACAGGCTTGACTCGACCGTGGACAGGCTTAAAGATTAGTGTCGAAACATGTGATAGCTTTATTAGGCCAAAATGTGAGTGGAAAAAGTAGCTAGACTTTCTAACAGGATCGATACAGCTGCCTCAAGATCTGCGATCATGTTGTGTGATACCACAATGTTTCTGATGCGTTTGCTAGATGGTTTATCAATCAGTATTTAATCAATTTTCCTAAATGCAGAAGAACATTGAGTATTATACAGTGAGACTGCCAAAACTGCAGAGATTCCATGTTTGATACAACGAAATTAAATTAACAAATTCATTTTGTGAGTAGATTTTGAGATAGCGTTTTAGAAACATGTTATTTATAGCGGTATAATAACTAGCGGTTTTTAAATGCTAGATAATGATCAAACTTTCGTTTATTTTTTTTGTTACATAGATTAAATAGAAGTATGTGTTTTTCATAGACAATGTGCTAGGAAAGAGTTATAGCGTTTAAACATCGCTAGTAAATTGATATATGTTTCGGAAGGCAGTTCGCAACGCATCTGGCAACACTAACCACGCTCGCCGGTGTTATAACTACCATATTAATAATAAATTAATGAATTACCTAATAATAGTAATATTGTGACGGAGCAACGGAAGCTACGCGGCGCGGGAGGTTTTCTATAACTGTATATTATTCATTTCTAAAGTAACGTGTTGGTGAAATATAATATTTTTTATTCAATTTTTTTAGTAAAATTCAAATAAACGGTGGCAACACTTCTAAAGCTGTTTTATTGATGTTATTGTCCAATACCCTCTGAAGAAGCGAATGAAGTAAAAACGTTACCCAACCTTTATGGAAAACAAAGTAACAAACTTCGAGCGATCACCTTGAACATGGAGCTAAGTGGAGAAGTAAATCTACAGTTTAAGCCAATATCCTATGAGTTGTACTTCCCTGGTCAAATAAATCCAGGTGTACAGCCGCAAAGCCTACGTAACTCGAGCAGAGTTGATATTTTTTTAAGTTTTTATCACAATAAGACGTTAACATATTTTCGTGTTACTAATTAGAAAGAAAGGTATGATAACATCTGCCAAATTCATTATAATTTGGAAATGAATGTTGAAATAAACTAAATGCTGCTTTTATTTTATATGTAAATCGAAAACAGATTGAGGATTCTCCTATCCAGGTCCCTTGTGAGTTCTAGGTTCTCTACGAAGTTTTTCAATCTTCCTGGAAGCGCCAATAGCCTAATGGTTTAGGGGTACATACTAAGAAACGTGAGGTCATTGGTTCCAATCGGCCATTCGTTCAATTTATTACTACATTGAATGAATAGGTAACAACAATCCATACTAAAAATTCTTATCCCTCTCCCTTCGGTGACCATCTGGCGTATATACCACAGTGTACATTGTTATATAAGGAAATAGAGACCTCAGCATCTAAAATAGCAGTAGTTTTTTTAAGCGCCATCTGTATTCGTTTTATGGACCTAATATTTCTCTGGCATCCACATTCCACAAGTCCATACATTGGATTTGATAAGTACGAAACAAGTGTGAAGGATGAACTCCAAGCGCGGATCCACCGTTGTGGGCACGACGGGCATGTCCATAACCCTAATAGTCTTGTGGCGTCACGCTTTCACGGTCTATTTAGGTCGGTAGGCTGATTGTAATCAGTGCCTTAATAACAATGAATCGTGCAAGATTCAGAACAGCAAAGTACTTCGTAGATCTTATCTAGCGTTTAATTGAATTTGATATCCTTTTAAGTTTTCAAAATTTCATATGTCTTTTTTAATAGCGTAAAATAGGAATGCAAGATGGTCAGGAGGTCATACTCCGGCTCAAACTTGGTCCATTTTCGGGTCTCTGTGACCACAACCTTTTTTGAAGGATAGATTCGCGTCTGCTGAACCCAATGTATGTTCTTTGCTTTACGTGATAGGTAAAAAATTAGTATCAGTAATCTTCGATATCCATACGCTCGAAAGCTCACAACTGGACATTGATTGGCTGCTATAACAGGCGCGCCTATTGTACCCCCGCACAACTTGAAGCACGAGAACGGAGAACGCGATCAAAGCGAAATAATTAATAAGAAATAAATAAGAGAAAGATAATGTCAAAATTATTTCAATGTTTTATTGACATTTATTTTAAATTTTGTTTTGTAACAATTACATGCCGGCGATAACAGATGTCGCTGTACTCAGATCTAAATTTGAGTACGCGACTTCTGTAAAACTTTTACGAAACTAATATGTTACAATGTTTCTAAATAAAAGATACTTATATTTCTAGTAAATGTCATATTATTTCTGCACTACGAAAATTATTACATATAGTGTCCGGCATTACAACAGAATTTAAGTGAAGATGACGCCTCGTATGTACGTAGTAGTTTGGGTAAGTTCCCATAGGTTATTCAATCACGACTAAAGTTTTTTTTTGTATAATATAACTTGATATTTTTTGTAATTCAGAGTTATCGCGAAAGAATATATAAAACGGTTAAAATATATAAGCGGGTTTCTCTATCCCTCTATCCCAGGATAAAGACGTCAGCTGAAAAACAAAATGATTTTGAGAAAATTGAGAAATGTAATATTTTGTAAAGTCTAGAATAATTCTGGTTTATATATGCGGTGTATACACTTGCCAAATAAATTATGAATATGTAGACGGGTGAATATGAAAGACGATAAATGATGATTTTATTTATAAGTTACTACGGACGCAACGTATCTTATTGTATGGATTGGACATCATAGAATCAATAGATGGCGTTGTTAAATTTCTCCATAGAAAGTTTATATAATGCCAAACCTGACACCTCCATTCATATTCTTAACAATGTTCCCGAAGTGTTTGCTTCACGTATTTATATATAGATTTAGCTCCTAGTTTATACAATGGACGCCCGTCTCAAACACAGTCTTTTTCGAAGCCATTGCAAGCCGTGAGCTATGGAAGTCGCAAATTAGTAAACAACTTCACGGTAGTACGTATTTAACAAAGTAAAGTATGTCTTCAAGCAAGGCATTAAAATAGTTTTAAGAATAATAATTTATAATGTCATTAGTGAACATAAACATTAAGGTCAAGGTTAACACGCAGCTTGAGACTCCGTGTCGCGGGGAATGGGATCAGGGTCCTTGGGGAACACAAAACAACGGAAAAAAACAGGACGATGTCTACGAAGCGGCGGCGAATACAACACGCGGCTGACGAGCGCGCCCGTATGCGAAAAATTAAACTGAAGGTTTTAATCTATTTTACATCAATACTACCTTTCGCCGCGGCTTTGTTCGGGTTGTGTCCTTAGATACTTATCAAAGACTATCAAAACTACAATTTGATTACTTTTTTCTTTAGTCCTTATCAGGGTCATTTGAATAAAAATGAAATTTATATTTTTTTAAGAGAGAAAAGTTGCCCATTGTTTTATGTACCCTGACAATATATGAGTAAAATTTCATGATGATCAGTTGAGTCAAGCGTGAAAGCGAAACAGACAATCAAACAAGCTTACATTAGTTACATAATATGCATTTATAAGTAAGGATGAGATCATAGCAGTTTTTATTATCTGTTTGGTTAAATTATTTTTCTATTTCCTTTGTTACATATTAAAAAGTTAAAGTTAATTGTAGCGTTGTAAGCGATACGATCAAGAACTATCCGTAAGCTTATGACCGATTATCTTTCTAACAGAGGACTCGACTCCTTTCTCTGTATATCCGGTAAGATTATTAAACTTATTTTCTGTTTCCAAAAAGTTTTTGTCGAATTATCATTTCAAATCTATCCTTTTCAAGAGTCGTATTACGTACTTTATAAGTAGGGTCTTAAGTTTTATTTTAAAGATTATAAAAAATTGTTAGAGGTCCCGCTGCTAGTCGTACGTACTCAATTCATAGAATATTTTTTTCAACAGGTATCACTTACATAAGAGAAGAGCAAATTTTAATTCCACTTTATTTTGGGGTTACCATTAATTATATTTTAAAGGTTTGGTTGGAAGGTAAAATGGATAGTGTCAAATTGAATAAAGAAAAAACCTAATTAAATGAACGAGTTACTGAATACACCTCGGATTCATCTGACGTCGATCGGCTTCTGAATTATATTAGAGTAGCAAATAATTTTATCACTCGAAAGTGAATATTTAAAGATATTACCAGTACCTTTCGCAGTAAATTAAATATATACAGTAAATTAACTTCAACCCATAACGAAAGCAATATAACATTGAGAAAGCAGTCGAACAGAGGCCAAGCAAGAGATAATATTTTTTTATAACGAATTAGCATTTTAATGCGAACAAAAACCTCTTTTATCACACGCAGATCTGTTGTCGGGGAAAATCAATTTTATTTAGTTGACAGTTGCGATCCTATCTTAATGTACTACTGTTTATCCTATTCCTAACCTTTGAAAACCCACTTGTGGAGTCTCATTTTGTCTTAAAGCATCCGCCTTGATATCATTAAAAGGGAAGAATATATTGGTACGAATTTCCCTATAGTAACACTACTATTGCTAGATTCTGTAATCAACCATTCGATAATCACAGATGGTAATCTAAATCTCAGTATATGGCAACCCTCGTACAGATTGGGTATTCAATTGATGAATAAATCCGGATGGCCTGTGTGTGTAGTATTTTATATATTGTTCGGTGTAGCACTCGAGGGGGCGCAGGTGTGCGGGCGCTATTCAGCTCCACGCTCGTCTCTTGTCGGTTTCCTTACGCTCGCAGCTGGCCTCCACAAGCTTCGCGCCCTGTCAGATTTGCGCGGGATTTTACTTGCTAGATTCGGATGTTATCTGTATTATTGTGTATATAAATCTTTTGCTCAACAATATTGTAGAATTTTATAATAAAATGTTGAAAAATTAGTTTTTGAATTGTGAATGGACTTAATAGCAAAAATATTTTCTATTACATTCTTTTATCGTTTACAGGTTCTTACTCAATTTTCTTTACGACTATAATGTACAGTATAATGTACAGTTCAAAAGTAATATTGATTTATACTAATACATTGGATTCTGGAGATTGTTCTCTGCGTCCGGTTATGAAGAAAGGACACGACTAAATGTTTTTATAATGATATATATTAAATCAGCCCTTTTTAATATTTCCCCACTGCTGCGAGACAGGCTTCTTCCCCGCGACAGGGAAGGGGCCGTGATCCACCACGCTGGCCCAGTGTGGGTAGGTGGATGTCACAAGTGTTCGATTTGGTGGTTCAAAGACATGCCGGTTTCCTCGATATTTTCCTTCACCGTTTTTGGAGCAGTGGTGATGAAATGAATTCCACAAAGTAAAGAAAGCACCTGCCTGGGTTCGAACTCGCAACCTACAGTACGTAAGTCGAAGCCTAAACCACTGGGCCACCACTGCTCCTTGTATGAAATCATCTCTGTTCTGATATCAAAGACAGTACATAAAATTTTCAAGGAGATACACAAGATATCTCAAAGGATAAGCAGGTATTATCAAACAACGGGTCGGGTGTCGTATGGTTAAAAAATACTCAGTAAATAATAAACGTGCTAACATAGGTTAATAGAAATGACGTCTACATGAAATCTTTTTCATTTTGACATTATGTCTCATGGAATAAGCAATTACAAAAACAAAATTACTTATACAACAGAATAACAGTTTCTTTCAAACTTCATACTATGGAATGTGTCATTCATATGTAGATTAAAAAATATAACGGTTTATTTTACCTGGCAACCCCGAACCGATGTCATTCCAATACACGTGTCAAAAGTATTTAACAGTTATTCAAAGTTATAAGTTTCTTCGTGTTTATAACATTACCTGCGTGACCTTGGAGCGGCGGTCCTTGGTGGCCTTGGGCCCCGAGGGGTCCAAAGCGGCACAATGGGCGGCCGTTGAAACTAGTCCTGGCTGAATAGTCCGGAAACCGTCGCCCCTTGCTTGTAAGCTGCGATGTAATTTCGAGCGAAATTGCCATGCGCAGCCATGTTTTATTTTTCTAAGCCTAGAGTTTAACTAGGCCAAACTATTGTGCCTAGTACACATAGCCATTAGGCGAGGGTTGTTATTGTGTAAATAAAACGCTGTTCAGGTCTATTTGTGACGCCCTATTTAGGGTCTATTCATTAGGAATGGACTATGAAGATAATAGTTTTTTCCCTTACCCCAACTTTAAATTGTAAAATAGCAATTTATGTTTTATACCTACGTGAATATGATTCATTAAATAAAGTAGTTACAGATCAAGTTTTATTTATTTATAGAACTATTATAGCTCAAATTACGATCAATGATATTATAAAAAGTAACAAATATGCCATTAGCGGTCGAAAATTCGAACTCGAAAGCATCCCAGTTGTTTACATTTACGCTTAAGTGACAAACACTAGCTGTCCTCTTTCTTCTTATTATTTTAGTAACGCTATCCTTTTTACACCATTTGAAATGTGTGAATGTTGCTGTCACTGTCTTTGGATGTCGCTTTTCATTGGTGATTTTGTATCATCACAACATATGGATGGATAGATTGTAAAATGCATTAAGCTATTTTCTTATATTATATCTTGGTACATAGATTATAATAGTTTTGAGATTTAATTAATATACTTATTATAAATCATCATCATCTTCTTGCCCTTTTCCCGCTTTATGTGGGGCATAACAGGTTTTCGACTTCCACATCGCTTTATCATCCGTCATTTCAGTTGTCACTCCCATCTTGATCATATCGCCTTTCACGCAATCCATCCATCTTTTCTTAGGCCTACCCCTCTACTTTCAAAAATGGTATGTACCTTGGTAACAACAAACAAGCTCTCATAATGGAATAGTCTAACCGTGTCCACTGGCGTATAAACTTGTCGCGATTAAAGCTTCCTCTCTATCTTTTTCTCTGAAAAAACTGAGATGACAATATCTTTTGTGTGAATGTTTTGCAATGCAAAACCACGGTTAGCTACGCGTGAACGATAACACAAGACTCGCGTGGAACGTCCCCGTCCACTCAAATATCACCTCCTCGCATGCGCCATTGTTTCAACGAATGCCACGCTATTCTCCGTGAGTTGCCGAAAATATTCACATAAGACATATTGTCATCTCAGGTTTTTCGGAGAGAAAGCTTGTGCGACACGATTTATGTCAGTGGAAACCCACGGTTAGGTAGTTAGATTCGTTCCCTTACTTCTCGACTAAAACTTTGTTCTCCACCGTGAAGTCATCTCATATCTCTCAAGTTATTGTTTCCGCGTAGTAAAATTAGTTCAAACTGGTTAAATTTAAGCCAGTTGGCAGATGTTAGCAGTCTATCGTCTCCTTTGCCAATAATTTATACGATTTTTTACCGAGACATAGTTTTAGAATATGTCATTAGTGTTTGGACACTTTTGTCATTAATAAAATGGAAACATACATTTGCATTAATTTATATACAGATAAGATAAAACGCTACAATATTCAAAAAAATAAAATAGCCAGGTTATTCAATATCTCGTGTAAATCCTTCTCGCTGAACTTCTTCGTTCTGATCGGCTCCTAAGGGTAGTAGTGTGATGCTAAATATACTATAACCTTCTTTAATAATAAGGCTGTCAAATGCAAAAATAATTTTTCGAAAAGAATTGGTAATTCCTAAGATTAGCGCGTTCAAACAAACCAATTCAGAGATTACCCGGAACACCCATACAGACAGACGGGCAAAAATTTTACGTTATATATACTCAGTACCGAAATTTTAGTTGGTTATTACAAACAGACACTTCAATTTTATTTATCTGTATATACAAAAAGAGTTGTAGCGAAGAAGAATGTACTAATTCTATTTAAAATAGGATTGTTAAACTTAAGAGGCACACTCGTACAACACATTTTTGAATAACAGCTACGTAACAGTTCGGCATGGCGTCGGTGAGGCTTTTACAAGATGGGCTGATGATCTGGGAGTCCACTGGATGGGAGGTAGGGTACTGATCTTTGGAGCTCACATCCAGTAGTGGGTTACGATGATGATGGTTCAGTCCCACACCAGGTTAGAAAGTTATTTATTTATAAAGTAAATTAAATATTAAGAGTTCAGATAAAAAATATGTGACGTTATCCATAGATCTATACAATTATTAAAGAGAAAAGATTTGGTTGTTTCTTACTTTTTCGATTTTAAAATCTTTCACCAGTAGAAATGTTTACGAGTAACTTTGGCCGATATATTTTATTTGTCTGTCTGTTCCCTTGGCGAATCTGTGGTGTATTGGTAGCTTCATAATAAGACTATTTAAAAAGTGCTACTGTATTCTACCATCACCATTACGTTTGAAGCGTTCAACACTCGAGTTTGTCAATTTGAATGCGACTAGACACTTATTGAGTGACTATATGTAACTTCTACTTGTGATTTGGAGAGACCTATGACCGATTAAATTCCAGCTTTATCTTTTAATATATATGATTATTTGTCCATAATTAGAATATCAGTTAACTTTGCTCTCGTTTCCAATTAAAAAACTAGATTTGAATAATTCTCATCGTAATAAATGAATAAAAAAGCAATAGACAACATTTTAAAGCGTGTTTAAAGAATATTTTTTATATAAAAAACCTGAAGTTCCGGTAGCTTTAAAAACAAAAACGATGTTATACAATTAATATAAATTGTAAAATACGATTTATTACGTTAAAAAGGAAAGGAAACGATGATATTTCACGACGAAACAGTTTTAATGGAAATTCGCCGGTCGTATAATTCCACGCGTCGTTTTCAATCGCCCACTTTTGAGATTCCCACGTTCTCACAAACTCCGTTACTGGTTACTCCTTTTAAGATCTGTTAGCGTGTTATTTCTGTTATTTGTTTAAAAATATTTTGTGCATTATTTTATAATTTAATATCGATTTCATACAATTTTTGTATCGACTTCCACGATTGGTAGATTGGTGATTGGTCCTTCTCGTAGGGATATTGTTCCATAGCAGTAGTTGATCAAGAAAGGGTTCCCACCGACGGTGTTTCAGTGAGAACGTTTCGGATAACAAACTAAAATAATTAAATATTTAATTAAGTAACAACGATCGGCAATATTACTGAATGCATCAGTAAAATCAATTTTTGTGTTCAAAACTTATTTTTCTACCTTAACCGACTTGCACGTGGTGAATCCAGCTTTACATTATGTAATTTCCCGCCATTTTAAGCTTGTATTATAGTCATTGAATTGTTTTTTAATCCGATATCCGCGGGGTGGGTGCTCCGGGGCATAGGGGTGGAGCCCTACACCCTTCTAACTGCGAGACACAGAGGGTGCGCGTTTCTCAGCTTTTTTAATGTCAAGGTTATGTTATTGTCTCGTTTCACTTTATTTTATATTCATTGAGGTTATCTCAAACGTTGTGTGTGATGTGTTTATTTATACTATAATAGCACGGGCACCACTAGAGAAAAACGAAAAAACCTATTCTATCTTTTAAGTTGGACAAAATTGCACATAGTGACGAAATTTCAAAGTGAAGAATATGTTAGGTAACTTTTTCGTCTAACGTATATGGTCATACGGTAACAACGAGAAAGCTATTGTACATTGGGGTCTAACAAACGTATTAATGTTTGTTCCTAGATTAGAAAAGCGAAATCCGGGACTTACGGTGTTGAATAAGTCAAAGTACGCAATAAAATCTGCAAAAAAAACGCAGAATTTGAACTGGTCGGTGAGCCGAACGTCATTGGAGAAATCACAGACCCACAGACTCCGCTGGCTCGGTCACCTTGAAAGAATGGATGAGGATTGAAAAGTGAAGCGTGCTTGGGACGGTCGAGTGGCCGACGCCCAGCCTGTCCGAGGTATTGCTGGAAAGATGAAGTTGAGAAGGACCCGCTTCACTTCAAATTCTAAACTGGCAAGAGACGGAGAATGGGAGAGAGTTGACTTTGACTCTAGTGGTTGGTGGCCAAAGGCATACTTAAGGTCACCGCGCCACTCTAGTTAGTTCACCTGCAAAGTAGGTTTGCTCGTGAAATATTCAACGAGACAACGTTTAATCTTCGATAGGTATGAAACACAAAGAAGAAGAAAGGAATATACAAATAATAATGTTATATTTTTTTAGTATTAGGTTAATAACCATTATAGATTTGAATTTTATCTTTAACTTTTAAATATAAACATATTTAAAAATTCTACAATGATACTAGCTTCGCTTATTCTCTACCTAACCTTTTTGTGTCGAAATACTTGAGGATATGAGCACTAGTCAGTGATTGTCACAGTCGTAGCGCACAAAGGCGTTTGACAGCCCCTATTTAAGCCACCCCGCGGCCCATTGTCAACGGCGTATTCAATTTCCACAGCATTTATATTTTGTTAGTTAGGAATTCCCAAAAACTTTAGCGAAAAGTTTCCACAAAAATATCTGGTTCAGTGAATTGTGCGATTTTGGATAATCAATTTGGTTTAGGGAGCTCAAGTGACAGATGACAGAAATAGGAATAAAGCCCAATCAAAAAAAATATCCCATTAAAATGTACATTACATGAAAATAGCTTCCTTTACTTTTAATTATATTCGACGATCAAAATAACTTAGATATATACCGCGGCTCTGCATAGCTAACGGATGTTTTACTGAACTAAAGAGGTTTTACTCAAGATATCGTTTTTTGACCCTCAATTCGTTTACCTTTTATAACCATATATATTTTTTTTATATATTAAAAAGATAAAACTGTATGTCCAGCTGATATATCAACATACAGCCCAAACTAATGGCTATAGAGACTTGAATTTTTCACAAATATTTCTGTTATAACGTAGGTGAGCACTAAAGAAAATATTTTTCTTAATTCATCCCCTGTAGGGGTTGAATTTGTATGCAGTAAATGGGTGAAACAGGGGGACAGTTAAATAAACTAGGGCTTGAGGTACGCACTAGGTCATTCTTCTCTTCAAGGTCATATGCGTAGAAGTTTACGCCAGCTACTTACAATCCTTTTCTGTACGCACAATGAACTACTGATATCGCTTCGGTTGAACCCAGTCAAGCCGCGTGTATCGACAGAAACATATAAATCTAATGGGATTTTATTTAAAATAATGCGTGCCACTGGACTACGTTATCAAAACAAGTTATTAGAATTCATTTAGATTATAGACGTTGTCAGATTTTTTTTTAAATAATAAGAAAACACTCTGGTGTCAACGCACGGTCATTCACGAGTCGTTAACATTAGAGAATTCAGATCCAGAAGAGAAATAAATTAAGACATTTATTAAGGAAGTTGATTTGAAAGAAATATATCGAATCTCAAACATATCACGTCTTGTTTATTTTTTAGGGGAGAAAAAAAATATACCTGTATTTATTGAGTTTACTATATTGCATAAGTGACAAGATTTGTGCCTGTCAGTATTCGGCTTCGTCACTGAATGATTTAACTGGTAGATTACGAGGTAAACACTTTATAGAAAGAAATATTGTTTCCAGACCGACGATGTCCTTGTAAACTTCAGTAATACAAACTTTAACTTAGTATTATAAATGTAAATGTTTGTTGTTGTTCCGCTTTAAATCCTTAACTACTCAACCGATCATGAAATTTTGCACATTGTAATTGGTACAGAAGATGACATGGGATTACCTTTTATATCGAAAATAAAACTGTTTCCACATACATAAAACCTTCCTTTACGATCTCGGTTGCCATGGTAATATGCCATGTTTAAATAATAAAAAGATAGAGTATACAGTTTCTTTTGGATAATGTAGCTGAATGGTGAAATAATTTTTGAAATAGGTTTGTTAATTTAAATATAGACACACAAGTATTTCCTTTCTTTATAATAATATAGATAAAAGAATATATATGAAACGGTAAAACAAAGTAAATACAAAACCAGCCAAATAATTTCTCGACTGTAAAATTAGATACCTGAAGAACTTGCCAGACATTGTAAAAGAAGGAAAAAAACATAAGCTTCGGTACAAGAGCCGTCTACAAATAGATATTATCTAAAAAGGTAAAGGTAATTGCAGGCAAGCGGGGCACAGGATCTTTGTACACCAGAGGTCCCCGGAAATCGCACACAAAGGAACATAATCTAGCTGCCAAAGTTTTTTCAACCACTGCGAGCGATTCTTAGAATCTTCAGGTAGTTTCAAACCATTGCAATTGCTCGTACCCGCCCTTTTTCTGACTCTATTATGATTTATGTTAAAAATTTAACCGTCGACAATACGGCTTTTGTACGGAGAAAGTTAAGGAATTGTTTGCCGCATTGAGATTTTGGGGTTTTAAGTATTTCCTTGAACTAACCTATTCTTAGTTTAAATAGTTAAGAAATCGTACTTAGAATAAAGTTACAGTTAAAGTAATATGCTTTAAGAAAAATTTAAGCTTTAATATAAATGCTAGTTCTATTCTGTAGGATTAAAACAATTATGCTTTGTTTTATATCAAGATATAATTTTTGTAAACAAACGTCATTATCCAACATACACTTTTTTATACTTTCATCGGAAATGCTTTAATTTTGTGGAAATCGTGAGATAAATTGCATAATATGTTTTTTTCAAAAATAATGTGGAATTTGAATTTGGGAATTGCAATTATACCGTTAAACATTTGTTTACATAATTCCATCCTGTGAAACAAGGCATCACATTGACTACTTATGTTGACGTGACGCCATTGTCACATGTCGTTTGAACTGTGACATTTGGTATGGCTACTTATAGACTCTGGGTGTTACCAATTTTTTCGAAAATCATTACACGAATAATTTTTAGAATCTTACCCAAGGCTTAAAGCTTAATAGTCTACAGGCAAAGAGATCGCAAATTAAATTAAATGGGTCCCAAGAGACGAGTTTATGCGTGGAAGGATCTGAAATGTTACCTATTATTATATATATAACTATAATTCTATTTACTAAACTTATTAAATATAACAATGACTTCGTCCTTGAATTGTAAACACGCTACACTGTTACCTACGCTACAGTGTAGGTAATTAAGTAACAATTGTAATAACACCACATTTGTACCGTCGGTGTTGTTACCTCTCCCTTTGACACTCGACCGGCGTGCACTCATATTGCTTACACTGCCCGACCTTAAGTAACCCAGTGTAAACAATTCATCTATAGATAAGTTTTCCAATGGTTCTCAAACTGTGTTATTAAATAAAAATTGTGTTAATATATTTGAAGTTTCAGTTTTTTTTTTATCGAAGAAGGTGGCAAACGAACAAGCGTATCACCTGATGTTAAGTGAGCGCTGTCCATAGACATCCGCAACTTGTCCGCAACAAGCAAATGTGTTGCAGATGCGTTGCCTACCTTTATTGACAGAGGAGGGCATAGACAGGAATAAGGATACTTCCCCGTTAACACCCACCCCGTCCAATCCACTACCCGTTCCCATCCTATCCTTATGAGGAAAGGGTAGGAAGGGGATGAGGACTGAAATTAGGCCTCCGGCACCTCACTCTTCAGACGAAACGCAGAATACTTCTACTTCACGCCTGTTTTCTGTGAGGTCGTGGTATTTCACCGGTCGAGCCGGCCCATTCGTGCAACAGATGTTGTTGTTGCGGGCTCTACCACTGTTAATACCCTTCTGGACAATTTGAAAACCTTAAATACAATATTTTTAGTGGGAATAGAAGCAGTGGTATATGCCCCAACTTACGTACGTGGTGGCGGGTTCGAACCCAATCAGGCGCTTTACTTTGTGTAGTTTATTTCATCACCAATGCTCTAAAACGGTGAAAGAAAACATCGTGAGGATACCGACATTTCTTAGAACCACCAAATTCGAACACATGTGATGGCCGCCAACCCGCACTGGGCTAGCGTGGTGGATTACGGCCCCTTCCCTCTCTGTGTGGAGACTTGTGTCCCTGCAGTGGGGCAACATACTAAAAATGGCTGAATTAATATTATTATTTATTATAGTGGGAATCTATAAGGTTTGGATTTTTCTGTTTACATAAACTGTTGTAAGAGAGTGTGAAGGTACCTGAGAAAGCTGAACCACCGCTCCGTAGGAAGTTGCTGATATTGTAAGCTGCAGAGTGTAATAGCTGAAGATTTGTCACAATGTTACATTAAGACGGAGGTTTTGCTTTTTATCTACAAAATAGGATCATTCCATATGAAGATATAAATAATCATAATCACGGGGCTCATCTTGTTTATAAATAAGTATTTATTCTCTCTCTTATTTATAAACAAGATGAGCCCCGCAGTTTCACCCGCCGTTCAATTTATTTTAACCGACGATGTGCAGTCTAAGTTAAACCCTATTTAATATGATTGATCATAAAGATTTGAGGTCAACTTACATTGGATTATAAATATTTCTCCAGATAAACTTTCATACCCTACTTTAGACCTTTAGGGAATGAAAATTTTCTTAGTGCGCGCCTATGTAATAACAGAAATCTCTGTGCAAATTATTATCCATTAAGGAAAGCATTTCCTTCAAATCCGTTCTTGTTAGGTATCTACGTCAAATTTCATGTATTTTTGAAATCTTAGGATAGGTAAGGTAAGTCATTGAAAAGGTAGCTATTAAAGATATGTGAAAAGGTAACGGTGCTAAAAGTTTGAGAAGCAACAACATTGCATAGGCCCGGGCCTTTAACTTTCCACACCAACAAATACCTAGATATGAGTTTTAAGTATTGAATTGTACAACGTTGAGAACCGCTGACCGAAACAAAAATTTAGTACAATGCTTCTCCGTAACATTTCGTTAAGTGGTCGCCATGAGAATGGTGGTCGTTTAACTTACGTACTACTGTTGTGCAATATCGAAAGTAGATTATTTTAATTCCGCATGCCCATCGTGGCTTTAGTGAACATAAAAAGATATAAGTCTTAAAAAGAACGCACTACCACTCTGCAGTATCAAGGTCTTTTCTGCTTTAAAAATAAATATACATACGTTCATGATCCTAGCACACCTTTCTTGAGTATCCTTTGAGATATTTTTCCGAGGATGTTTTTGCAGAAATATCAGTACTGTCAGTGGTAATGTGTGCGAGTTGAGAATGGTAGTCGTATTTGTGTATCGTGTTTTGGCTCAAAAAGAAGTAGAAGTATTCTGCGTTTCTTCCGATGAGTGCGGTAGCGGAGGCCTAAGTCTGGACCTCTTCCTCTTCGATCCCGTTCTAATATGAAGAAGATTTGACGGGGGGAGTGGATAGGTAGGAAAAGGAAATATCCTTTTTGTGTCCATCAGGCAACGCATCTTCAACTCATTAGATCGTGGCAGTTGTCATTTTTACTTTTATATATGGGCAGTGTAAATGCTAAAGATAGCTAAACACAAGCGTTTATTTTTTTTTGAATAATCAAAGAGATTAATAATCTGAAATAAATAATTACAAATATTAATAAGCGACTCGATTTGATTTTGTTATAAATTATTATATTATTTAAAATAGTGTTAATAATTGTTTAACAGTCGGCCGTATATGTATACGTATATTGGACGGACCCTAGAGGGGTGCGGGGTGCCGGAGGTAATTGTAACACGTTACAGCGGCGGGGTACCGCGGGGACAGAGCGGGGTGGCTGGGAGCGCCGGGTTCGAACTCGGACCGGTCCCATCTGGGCCGACCGTTACACAGCCCACGTGCGGCATGCGCGCTATCTCTTGCCGAATGAATGCACTATAGGCGTTCATTTAGCCAATACCCTAATGGTACAGTGGTTTTGGCTTCGATTACTGCAGGTATCTTCGCAATGTCGATCAAAGAGCATAACTATTATTTTTGCTTTAACAGAGTAGTGTGATTTTACTTTAAAATATTTTTTTTAATGTATTGTAACATACTAAGTCTCGCAGTGGTTAAGTGTCCTTAAAATATGTAAACCTCAGTTAGATTCCACGTTACGCCAATAAATTAAAAAAAAAAATCTTAAGCCCAAACAGTAATGGGCTAATATTAACATTTTAAGATAATGCATGTTTCGACAACTTAAAATGTCTTGTGTTGTATTTTTTTAAAATAAGATAATTAACTGTCTTATAAATTAACACATTATACACAGTCTGTGCAGTTTTGTTTTATTAAAAAAATCCAGACGAAATTAAAATTGTTTGTTTATTTTAAGATACATAATAATAATATAATAAATCAGCCTTTTCTAGAATGTTCCCCACTGCAGGGGTACAGGCCTCCTCTCAGAGAGAGGGAAACATGTAATAACAACAACATAACAAAATGTGTACCTAGCACAAACTAGATAAAAAAATCTTTATCTAACCACGTGTGAATAATTTTTTAAAAATAAAATCAAAGATAAAAAAATGTTCAGAAACGCAAACCTTCAATTATAAATCAAATAACTTTTTTTAATCTTTAAAAGCTTTGTTGTTTTTTTAATCTTTAAAAGCATTGTTCTCCATCTTAAAAAACTTTTTCTAAACAATCTGCTTATAAAACACAATTCAAATTTATTCACATTAGTGCCTTACAATTTTTTTTTTTTATGACGCCTAAATATTCCGTTCATAGGTCGAGCTATAAAAGCGTATTAATATCCCAATTACACTTTTTAAACAAAAACTGATTTCACTATCTGATCGCGTCACACAAATTTTACGACAGTGTCGCCTCTATCTTAAGATCCCTATTTTAAAGCTTTTGATTATTCGACCACCGATTCATCCGACTCTATTATTTGACCTTTGTTATCTTTATTTATTATTGTAATCCACTAGTTCCAATGCCCCACACCTTTGGGAATAATTTATCCTGTATAAAAAGCCGACTTTCTTTACACTTACTAAAAGCTTTGTAAATGAGCAAGCGATTCATCTAACGTTATGTGATCATTGCTACCCATCAAAATCCATAAGAATGGACATTGTTGTTGGATGGATGTTTATATGGTCAATGGATATTCCCATCGTTGGGTAGCATTTAGCGATAGTTAAATACATTGCCAGCTCTGTTCTGGAAAGAGGTAGTAGGTAGAATAAAAAAAACGAAGGGGTAGTATGGGGATGGATTTTTCAGAAAGATTAAATTACCTTGTACTACACGACGATGTTTTTAATTATTAAATAAAAGCAAAAGTCGTTGACTTTCAATATATCAGTCATTTGTGTTTCCTTGTAGTATAAGTCACGGTATAATTAATTTATACCTTCATCTGTTATTTGATCAGTACAACATACCCTTGACCCTTAAACCGGGTTCAAGCTAATTTGGTTTTTACGTTTTAACATTGCTGACCTCAGATTAAGCTCGGCAACCCACTTGTGACGGATCAATTTTATCTAACATATAATTTAGGTCCTGATCAAATAACAGATGAGGGTATATATTTCTTATATCGCGTCTTAGACCCAATATACATATGTACCGAAGTAAATAAACTCGGCCGGTCTGTATTCTCCAGCTAAACATGAAGGATATTCATGAAACAGGTTTAATTAAGGATTGTATGATGCAAGTCACTTTGCGCTAACTCGCGACCGAAGCTCCGTTAGGTGACGTCGCCTCGCCCGCAGAGTGCGATGCGACCCCACACTAAAGCCGGTAGCACAACACGAGCTGAGGATTTTCCGGTGCTATACTGTAAGCGACGGAATGCGACATAATGCGACCGATACAAAACTGATATACTATAGTCGCGCGATGCTACGCTATACGTGTGTCCTACGTATTACCGTGATTGTCATTGAGCTAGGACAACGTTTTAGTTGAGTTAGATATAGTTAAACTACATATAAGTGGTAAACAACCTATGGTCTTTGAAGAAGCAAGCGTACTTCTTCCTTAAACGGCGGCAACGCGTCTGCAGTTCCCCTGGTGTTGCGGAAGTTCATGGGCGTCAATGATTACTTATATATTAGGCGACTCGCTTGTCGTGGCTTGTTTGTTTTGTTACCTCTTATGCTATACAAAAAAAAAACATATTGAAGACAATGAAAATAAATTAAACCTTGTGAAGTTCAGTTCTACGGACGCGCTGTATACAAAGCTATCTACTCAATGAAGTCAGTTTCAATTATTACATTGTACAACAATATTTTGGGGCTATAGGTAAATGTCAAAAAGTTGTTATCGGTTGCCATGGTAACACAGTAAAGTTGGTGTCGCTTTTAGGTGTAGCATATTGTAGAAATTCACTCTCATCATTTCTCCCAAACGCACCAAAAAGATCTAGGATAAGGCAACGAAACCAACCACCCAAGTATCAACCTTAGTTTAGCCCGTTGATCTTCCGATATCATAATAAATTTAGCTCCACATATTTGAGTCAGTTTATATAACTTGCACTCTTCACAAAATAAATATGCAGTCACGCCCGTTACCCAGAGGGGTAGGGCATATATTATGGATTTTCATTTGGCGCGATCCTGGCACATCTCTCACATTTCTTCTACATCCATACATGTGCGCATACAAGCTTGTCAGTTAAGGGTGCTCCTTACATCGTCCTTCTTTAGTATGTCTCTAATTTGATCGATATAAGTTCTCCTTGGACTCTCCTGACACTTTTCCCTTATAACGCTTTTTTAATCATATTATTCAACGTAATGCCTAACAACATTAGCTCTACTTAAATGCTCATCCTGTGAAATCCACACAAGTTTGAATAAATATGTCAGTTATACAACTTAAGCTAAAATAAGTTAGTGAAACTTAGTTTAGCTTTTGGTACGTAACTGGCTTAAGCACAACGACGGCTCGGCACCTAATGTCCGGCGATCGGTTCCAATCAGAGCTGCTTTGTAATATTTTTGTTATTCGTAAAGTGAAAAGACATAAATAAACATATGCACGCCGACTACGCGGAGGGGTAGGCAAAGATTATGGATTCTCATTTGGTGCGATCCTGGCACACCTCGCTTCTTTTACATCCAAACATCAACGCATTCACTACTCTAGTAGGTACTCCTTAGTGCGTTATTAATCTTGACACGATGACATAACTAACCGTGGATTCACACTGCCGAAAACATTCACATAAAACATTTTGTAATCTCAGTTTTTTCACAGAGAAAGACAGAGAGAAAGCTTGAATCGCAACACAATTTTACGCCAGTGGAAACCCACGGTAAGATACAGCTATGCCACAATAGGTAGTAGAAAGTACCTTTAGTATTGTCTTTGATAGTGGAGTGGTTTTACAGGAGACTTCTTTATAAAATTGAGATCAAGTCTCCTTAGAATATTTAAGGTACTTTGCCTGGATGTGGCATCGCCGTGAAACCTATATACATACCATACTTACTTTCCTCAAACTGTCGTCGTTAGTGCGACAGATGGAACCAGCAGATTGCCCTTCTTTTTGGTGGACTGATTATCTCGTGATGATGATTAGTTGGTAGTGTAGAGAATGTCTATGTTAACACCATCTATAAAAAAATCCATACAGTTTTCAATCATTTATAACGACATAGATTTCTTCAGTCGCGTGTAACACCATTACATTGGTAGGTATTCCAGAAAGAGGACCAAACTTTTTACAGTATGCAACACTCAACATACTTATTGGACATTTAATAGCGATTGCTGTCTACCTCTATTGGTATAAGCAACGCGTTATCTTATTAATACTAAAATAACATGCCAAACCTGTGAACACGACACACCTTCTGGACAATTACTTAAGATTTATAAAAGTGCAGCATTATGATGCGCAGGCGCAGTACCAACGTGTGTGGGTGACGTGTAATCATGTGTGGCGTGTGTTAGTGAGCGTTCGAGCCAGCTGTCGAGTGTCGGCAGCTGCGCCGGCAGATTGCGACGACCTGTCGCTTTTAAGGTGACCAGATTTTTTACATTAATATGTATATTCTATATTTTGTGCCCATCGCATCTCAGTTCCTTTCTGTTTAATGCGTGGTTGACTGGTAGAGAATGTCTCTCTCTGTATTAATTTTGCCATCTCTAAATGCTAACCCAAAAAATATAAATACATACATTTATCTTTAAAATTTCGACGAAAATCATGTTTCAGGGGTTATAAGTTGAACTGAGAAACGGCAGAAATATTTAACGGTTAAATTAAATCATAGTAGTCAGGTATGATGTAAGATGAGTGTGACAGGAGTTTTCATATTCCTTATTCTCCTTTAATCTATACATATAATAAAAATGTAACTGATCGCTGTCTGTACATGGAAGATATTTGAAAAAAAATATCATTGGGGCCTTCATAAAAGTAACGAAACCCAAAACAATGATTATTATACTCTTTGTCTGTTTATCTGTGCGTTTGTGCGCGCTTATATCAAAACCGGCTTAACCGATTTTCACTAATGTATTGTGGCAGGTTTCACTTAACATTTAGTGTTTGTTTTATCTCAAATAAAGTTATATCAATTTAAAGAACCATGGCAAACATTTTGTTCGATAAAAATAGATTATTATATCGACTATTTAGACTATTATATCGATTATTATTATCGTTTAAGTAAAATCGCAGGGCTGGTGAAACCGCTGGGCACAGCTAGTGTTCAACATACGACAAGACTTATTCTCGTCATCATTTCTTCAATAGGACTTTAGTAGGACAACCAATGACATTTAATTATCATTTGAGAAACACAAAATTAAATAAAAATTGTATCTACATCCATTGATGTCATATCAGTCTCGTATTTTTCTATGCAATTCATGGTCACCCTAAAACTACATCAGTTGCGATGTACACGATGATTTGTTGAAGGGAATTTCTTATTTATCAATAATTATCCTAAATTGCCAACACAACGCGTCGCAAATCATATTAAATATAATTGTAAAATGCTGATAATTTTGTATCAATAGCAGCTTATATAATTAGCTCTTTTAAGCCGGCGTGTCTATCTTATAAGTATTTTTTTTTTATGGAATTAGGTGGCAAACGAGCAAGCGGATCACCTTTCACATTCAGATGTTTAGTGAACGCTACCCATGGACATCCGCAAAAATCAAATGTGTTGCAGATGCGTTGCCTACCTTTAATGGACAGAGGAGGGCGTAGACAGGAATAAGGATATTTCCTTTTCCCCGTTAACCCCGTCCCCGTTGAATCCTCTTCCCGTTCCCATCCTATCCGTATGAGGAAAGGGTGGGAAGGGGAAGAGGACTGAAATTAGGCCTCCGGCACCTCACTCATCAGACGAAACGCAGAGTACTACTTCACGCCTGTTTTCTATGAGGTCGTGGTATTTCACCGGTCGAGCCGGCCCATTCGTGCAACAGATGTTGTTGTTGCGGGCTCTACCACTGTCGAAAGTATGGAACGAAGGAACAATATTCTGGTTAAAATAACGTATTTAGATTCAGACAAGGATAGTTCGCTATTTAGGGTCGCAATACCAAGCCAATTACCATGATAATCCACAGTAGTAACAAGATTTATTCACGACTTCAACGTTTGAACACTAATGCCTAGGGCGTAATACTTCGGTAATACTTACCTAACCTTTCCGGATAGTTTATCCAACCAAAGAGCTAAGCTTAGGGAGCTAACAGGAGCGTGTATTGTAAATGACACAGATGTTATATATTCTCAAAGACAGGAATC
>JWHW01030180.1:94303-118456 GCA_000931545.1 Papilio glaucus | reverse complement strand
TACAGTATGGACTTCGGTATATTGTACTGACCCCGCGTAACGTAGGAAAAGAGCAAGGAGATGATTATGAGAGTATGATTATGATTGAAATCATGAAAAGTATGAAAGCGGAGAAAAAGCTGATGGCGGAGGGCTGGATAGTTCAGTTGCAAATTTGCTATGGGTCTTGTTCAATATAATATTTTGGTGAGTACCATGTGGATTGCTGTGAGTTGTTATCATCTCTTTCCATAAAATATTGCATGATTGTATTAATTTCTGAAGAATCAGTTTTATCAGCATTGTAAGCTAACTCTATGCTAAGGTATTTAAAGAGTCATAAATGAAACTAATTGAAATTGGAGTCGAGTATATCTTTATAAAATAATTATTACTATTAAACACGAGTATTACAAAACTTAAAGGACAAATCGATATGACTGGAGCTTAATTATAGTTAACGAAACGTTAAATAATAAATCAAATTAAATAAAGTTAAAATATTTCTTATAGTGTTGGTAGGGGACGCTCTAGAACATCTTATATCGATCACATTGGGAATTTGATTGAGTGCGTCAGATTTACACGTAGGGGGGATCTGTTAAATACCCTACACCACAAATTTAGCATTTATCTATGTAGAGCCGCGCGATTAAGGTAGCCCATTAAATATGTAAAAAAATCGATCATCGGAAATACTTGAGCACGTCAGATTAAGATAAGATGAGTTATTTACAGGCTGATAAGTGCGCATTTAAATAATGTGGTCACAAATATTTTAAAAACATCGTAACCTCGACATCCTCGAGCGCGGTCGATTTTTAAAGGTCATTTTATTTTAAAGGAGATAGTTCAAGGATAACAATATAAGATGATTTGACGATTTCAACAAGCCGAAACAAACAAGACAGCATGCATTTACCATGAAGTATTTATATACCACTCCGCGTTTCTTTTTAAATTTTAAGTTCTCTCTTCTCTTTATACCGTCTGGCACCTTCCCCATACTACTTTCCAGCCCATGACCACGCCAGTACATCTGATAAGAATCTTTAAATCACATATCCGTTTCACGCATACATTTTTCGCTTTTCACTTGTCGCTTTACCAGGATCGGTCAGACCCATGAACAAACATAACCTTCGACATATATATGTAACATGCATTAACATATGAAATTCAGATATAATACATGGTGTATTACCAACCCATTGGCTTGTGCGGTCACGAAAGCCTCTTATTTTGATTTAGTCAAAACGTTATATATATTAGACAAGAAAAAAATATTATCTTCGTTTATTTCTCACACGTACGTACGTTAGTGTCACCAGCAGGCTTTCGTTTGAATTATGTTCTTTTTTATTGCATTTATTTCTTTCCTATTTTGAGTCTTATAGTTGAGCTTTATATAGGCATGTTGATGTAGAAAGATAAAAAGAATGGCGATCTGGGAGTGCTAGTAGTAGACTAAACGTAAACGTTTTTATAGGTAGCGGATTATGTATGCGTTGAGATATATTAGAAGAGGTTAGAAAGAAGAACGTACCATATGGAAATCTGTAACCTCTGCCTGCCTCTCTGGGTTAACGCGTCAGAGGTTATTTATTTATGGTTTTTGACTCCGGTACGATTTGACCTCATAAAACACCTTTATACTGTAGTCGCTATGCTATTGAGTCGTTTTTTTATCTATTTAAATCGAGCAAATGGGCGGTAAGAATTGCTTGATACTAAGTGCTTACTCAACCATTTGTGCGATGACTCGGCGCGAAATTTTTCGCCACTCGCTCTCGTTTTCTAGCAAAAACTCCGTTACAAAAATCGTTAATTTTATACATTAGATATATTTTATTATCTCCAGATACCGAGTTAAATACAAATTCAACATACAAAGGTGAAGCCACTTTTTTAATCTATCGTCTTTTTGTTTTTGTTTTGTTATGTAGTTGACAACACTTATGTTATGGCGTCGCATTGTTATTTTGTGAAATCTTATATTTAGTTTTGTATAAAATATTGATGAAATGTGATGTTTGTACACTTATCTTTCTTTGAGGTATAGTATTTACGAGATTTCATAGCACAAACCGTCATTTTGTAAATTTAAGGAGGTTTCACTTTTGGGTCCCCGATGCTCCATCTGTATGTATCATCTTTGGGTTTAGTGCTTAAGATAAATAGGTAATAATAAAAAACAATACAGTGCGATGGAAAGTCCCTTTTCTGGCAAGGTTGAAATTAACTGAAAATTCTTCAACAGTTTGACTCGAATGTTGATGAGGGCCTATCTTAATAAAATAATTAAGCTTAGTAAATAGAAGTAGTAAATACATTTAATGATAAGTTACCAAACTATAAACACGTAATTTTATATTTAAGATCCGACAAGACATGAAGTTCTATGAGTACTAAAATATGTCTTCCATTATATGCCATCCCGTTTTTCACTAGCTGTGAAATGCGTTGCCTACCTTTAATGGACAGAAGAGGGAATGGATGAATAGAAAAAAGGATTTTATTACCACCTGTTACTTTGCGATGATGTAGTTCCTTCCTCAAAGCTGATCCGACAATTTCAGAGTCTTCTTGATACGAAAAAACAAATATTTCGTATTTAGTTTAGAATATGGCTGGTGAGTTGTTTATCTTACCTCCTCCCACAACTCTTCAACTTTTCAACTTCTACCGGGTTACTATAGTAACTTTAAATTAACTTCGTAAGTCAAGCACTGAAGTTATGCCCGCTTACAGAGTTACAAAACAAAAGAACTTTGATTGAAACAGTAGACTTATAACTACCGTGAAAAGAAGGTATTCACAAAATCTTTGACACAGTACTTTTACCCGACTGAACTGGTAGCAGTTTATTTTATCTCGCGACCTTGTTCAATTACAAATAAAGCAGACACTTTTAACCACATACAACAATATTAGTGCATCTACATTAAAACCAGATGTTATTTAGATTAAAATTTAATTTAATATTTTATTCTTCAGATTTAGTTAACTGAACTAAATCTGAAGGTTAGGTATAGTGCGGGAGCCGAGCGGGGATTCTTGTACATCCTCGACCGCGTCTGATTTACGTATCGCTTTAAGTAAGCGCTTAGGGTAGCCCATTAAGTTTGTAAAAAAACATCGATCGGACATACTCGAAGTCGTCAGATTAAGAAGGAGGGTGGGGGGTTGAATAAATGCTAATAAGTGTGCATTTAAATAATCTGACGATTTGAGCGCCATGCAGCTGAGTGCGGGTAGTACAAACTTGTTAAACAAATCCTGGAGAACCTCAAGCGCGGTCAGGTTTTGTTTTAATTTTAAAGGAAATAGTTCAAGGATAAAGGAATATGATAAGGTGACGATTTCAACAAGCCGAAGTAAGAAAAATCACAAATAAATAATGTAAGCCCTTTCCCCACGAGTAAAAATGTCAAATAACTTTTTTTTTCTTTTTACCATCTAATCCAATCCCATGCTAGTAGTTATTAACTGAGTTAGCGTGAACAATGGAGACCAGATTTGCCAGTTTTCTGAATCCACATGGAAATGATAATGATAGACTCGTCAGTAAGACCACGGTGGTGTGCGAAAGCGTTCCCCTATTTTCCTTCTATGTGCGTCAAGGGATACCGTGGGGCTTAGTAGGTGTAAGTCCGATACAACCATGCTTGCTCCAATCAAATTGAGTATGCGTAAGCACTTCTTTAATAAATATCTAGGTGTTAGATTAGTTAATTATAGAGTAACATTTAAATAAAATACGATCCGTAGAAATATCTGAATTCATGATACATGCCACTTAAAGACACCGTTAATGGAAACGTTACGACTTTTTAAAGACTGGTTGCGCGACGAAGATTATTTCTGATACCAAAAAAAACAAACGAGCTTCTTAGAAAAGTATTTCACTTTTCTAAGAAGCTTAATGGTAGTAAAAAAGAACAATCGAGCTTCTTAGAAAAGTATTTCACTTTTCCAAGAAGCTTACTGGTAGTAAAAAAAACAAACGAACTTCTTAGAAAAGTATTTCACTTTTTTAAGAAGCTTACTGGTAGTAAAAAAAAAACAAACGAGCTTCGGTAGGTAATACTGGTAGAAATATATAGTAAATATATTAGAATTAATGACGTCATTTTGGTAGAGAACTTAATTTCGTTTTCAACTTTATAGAAAACGTGAGGTCAAGCTTCACGCAACATGTAAATTGTACGAATTTTCTTATGGAAGTCACGGACGTCGTAGAAAATGGAGTCGAGGTCTTTTCTGCGTGACTCCAATTTATTTTAACAATAAATGAAGATTTTACTACTTTTGTTAACTAACACCTTGTTGGTCTATTTTCTTTTTTCAAGACTACCAAGTTACGTAGTCCAGTTAAACCATATCAAAATATGGTTTAACTGGACTACGTAACTTGGTTAGGATAGAAACTCCTGATCTGTAACTTTGTGCTGGGGTTATGTATCATTGATGACACTAATTGCTATGAGATTTAATGGTGTAAGGGTCGACACGAATCGGCTCAGACTTAGATAAACACGAATGAAGCTCGTATTTAGGTCTCAAGATGCATTGCTCAAAGTGGGCGCTTGACGTATTTTATATAATACGTTTTTAAGGCATTCACATACACGTTCATTTTAATTTCTTGGTTTGCTTGTTTTCCAGAGTGTTTTTTTTTTAATTTTATTTTTCCACTCGACACAATGATGAGCAGGTTTTTATTTAACAAATAATAAACCACAAGTGCATTATAAAGAAACGGTTATACAATTAATTTAATATTATTTATTGGATTTCTTTCCTCAGTAAAAATCTAAATGTATATTTGTAATGGTAACAAAAAAGGCATAATTTGATCAGCAGATTACGTCGTAAAATATGAAGTCTTAACGATTTCTCCCGGACAGTATAAGGATTTACATTTCGGAGTACTTTGAAAATTTTATTACCTCTGCATAAAGATTCATTTTAAGTATTTTATTAAAATTTCGTTAGCTTTAAATGTTTTTCGTTACTTCCAGATTAAGTACTAAATTAAGAAAAAAAATTCTTATCTTCTTTTTGCTTACTAATAAAGAAGACAGTACTCTTAAAATAACATATCCCATCAAAACAATTCGTTGTACTTCATTATTCAAGTATATTTGGTTATAATAACCGAAAACTTTGCAACAGTTAATTAATGGAGGGTTGAATGTTATTGGTAAAACTTTTAATATAAACAAAACATTAAAAACATCTGTTGTACGCTTTTAAACCGTATTTACCAGATTTTAACTGAATTACTTATGTTCAGTTGATTGGAACAAACAATAATAATGTGCAAATAAGATTTTTCAATACATCATTTTATTAACGAATCGTCGAACTTCCAATGTCCCGATTGTAACGAATAGCAAATAACATAACTGTATGAAGTCTTACTTGGGCTTAGATTATATGTGACCGTAGAATCAAACGCCGCTCGGTATCGTATATCTAAGTAAGTAAGTAGTAAGTTGGTTTCTTCTTGAGGGTAGTCGCATAACCCGATAATTCATTAACCCGCATAATTCATATTCAAAAGTTACCACCTTGTTTCATAGACAACACAGGCAGTCTCTTCAGAAAATTCAAAATAGGTGGGAAGGAGCGACATAAGTTCAAAAATAAATAAATAATCAACAGAAATAAACCCTTGTTTCTTAAAAATAAAATTAAAAATAGAATACAAGAAAAATAAATGGAAAAAAGTTCGTCGAAACTGTTCCAAATGCTTATTAGCATGTTGCCAACGCGTATTGCTGACGTATGATGAGTTTGTTGTTCACGCGAACCTATATGATTTTCCCCTACGAAATTTCGTATAAAGTGGCTAAAGAAGATTTCATTAAAAAAATAGTTCCGTTATTTAGGTTTAGTTTTAGGCTTAAACTTGTGGAGCTTAAGTCCAAATTACTTAAAAAAATTGAAATATGCATTAGGGAAAATTTAAATTTCATAATATTTCAAATGAAATCATTGAAAGTTTTCGAATATGTCTCGCTCAAGATTGCTCGAGGTTGAATTATTCCCCAGATACAAGTTCCTACGTAAATTCTACTAAACTTTAAAACATGCCTTGTGAATAACGTGGGTACAAGAGTATGCGAAGAACTCAAATTATTACAATGGCTGTAAAACAAAGTATATGCATGACTGACTGAATTAAGACATGGAATATAACCAAAAGCAGCAGAAAAATTGTTGTATAAATAAAGAAAAAGAATCAGAAAATCTTTATTAGCGGACTCAGCAGACGTTGTCTTGCATGAACCTTGGCTTGCTTACTAATTGCGGGCTAACCTTTTATCGTTATTGGTCAAGAAATTAAGAACAAACATCGTAACCAACCTACAAACCAATGACAGCGCTACATAATACAATAACAGGACCGATTGTACACACAACATTTTATCAAAATTGGTTTTGAGTTTGAGAGGTTTAATATGGTAAAAGGCGGAGAATAAGCAAGTGGCACTCGTGATGCACAATTCCTATCACCACCCCCCGACAATCAGAACATAGGGAAAATCGAAGAAGGAAGGAACGGAAGAGCGATAGAGTCCGCGACACTTCACTCATCAGAGGATACATAGAATAAAAAATACTTACCATTTTACCTTACTATTTACCTTACCATACTCACCACAAATTTTATTATACAATAGATGTCGCTAGTCCTGGCTGGCTTAAATTGAACATTTTTATCCGACTGGCCCAGAAGGAGGATAATACTTTTCGTTCGCATGTAAATATACATACATATGTATGTATATATGCATTTCATTGTAACCTCCTGTAGCCACAGTACAGACGCCATAAAGGCGTACCCGATCCTCCCGATCAGGATCGAGCCGGATCGCATTCTGCCGCAGATTTTTACAGGGCATGGAGGGTTCTGCTCATACCTCAGTAGGTTCCGTTGTAAGGAGGACCCTTCATGCCTCAGCGATCCGGCGGTGCTGGAAACGGTGCTACACATAATCACGGAATGTCCAATATTTTTTGGTGCAGAGAGCCGACGTAGAGATAAGAATAAAAGATAAGATAAATATAGAAAATTTAAATAAACTAATTGAAAACAAGGAAACGAGACAGATAGTATTAGAATTTTGTAAAGAGTCGGCTCTCAAGGTAATAAGTAGAAATAAGGTGTGATGTGTTAGTATAATTATTTATTGAAATTTTTTGGAAACTTTTTAAATTTTACTGTTTTAACTTTTTTAAACTTTCAACTTTTTAATCAATTCAATTTTAAATTTTTAACTTTTTAACTGTATATATGGATCTAGATTTTAAACTTTTTAAATTGTTTACATTTTATTTTAGTTTTTAATAAATTTAATTGTAAATTTTTTTAACGTTTACAACTTTTTAAATATTAACTTTTAAAATTTTAACTTTTTAACTTTCATTTTATTTTGTATACACATGTTTTAAAATTTAAATTTTTTAACTTAGTATAAGAATTTTAATTGTATAGTATTTGTTGATTTTTAACTTAGAGTAATTTTAAATTTTTTAATTTATTTTTAACCATAATTTACTGTGTACAGTTTTTAAAAAAGTAGGTCATTGAATTGTCATAAATTACTGTGATGTTAGGTTTAATTTTTAGTGTAAGTTTTTTAACTGTAAATAGAAACAATAATGAAAAACTTATTACCCGCACCCAAGGTCCCTTACCTTCAATATGTTAGGGGGAACGAGAGGGCGGCATAGAGCCGCCCACAAAAAAAAAAAAACTTCCTGTAGCCCAAGCGTCTTGATGGATTTTGAAGAAGAATGTGTCATTAGATTTGTATTCTTCTCCTAGGTGGCTAATATAACGATAGAACAAAACCTATATAGTGAATGTAAACCATTAAAATATCAAAAACTAAAGAGCTGCAGCCAAAAAAGTTAATTTCACGAATTTGGTTCCTTAAATAAACTTTTTATCATTATTTCATCGGTCTTAGCTTTCCGTATTTATTTACGTCATGAGGAGCTAGTTATGATGTGTTTTTATGATAATGATTAGTAAGTAATTAGTCTTGATTAATTGTTTACAAAGTAGATAACCTTGTGTATTTCGCGGGCTCTTGCATCGTTTTTGTGGACATTGGTACTGTTTATCGTGAATACCACAGAGTGGACGTACGCGTCAGATATTGTTTTCAGAGAGTTTTTTTTTAAGTGAGACTTCTTCCGATACGTTAATGAAAAAAAATATTTACGCTTTAAGCGTATTTAAACTTAAATGAGTAAATGTATAGTTAAGTATTTATACTATGGGACTTTGAAAGTATATAATTAAATTAAACAGATGTTGCGAACTTTACCACTGTTACGATAAGATAAGATATTTAATTTATCACAGACTATAACAAATGTTATCCTAACTAATATTATAAATACGAATGTTAGTTTGCTTGTTTGTTGCGCTTTAGATTCTGCAGGTGTATTTTCAGGAACACAGAAAATAGTATCGTTTATCCCGAAAATGAAAAACTTCCCGAGGGATAGAAAAATATATCCTACCATAGATTGCCTTGGTAATCTAGGACATGACACTCGCAAATTTATGACATTTTGTTATAATCGTTTACTACATTACTATGGCAATAGATAACAGATTTTGACATTTATCATCATTCTAAGTTATATGCGCAATCAAGAAAAAAATTCTTTGAAATTAAAGAATGAATGCGTGCACAGCCGCGAGCAACAACTAGTTCATGTACATAGCTAATGTAACCTTTACGACTTCTTACGTATGAAAATGGTCGAATATTTTTTTCTTGATAAGCGTATCATTTTATGATATCATCAAATCTGGATGGCGTGTGATTAATTATACATTGTTCTTATCTTAATAAGCTAGATAAGCTATTAACTTTATGTGCTCTTACGTCTTCTCTGCGTATTAAACTGCTTTGGAATTAATCACTCCATAAAAATTGTTGTTAAACTTTTGTAGTCGTGTTACATAATCGCAAGAAGAATGAATTTCTCTTAAATGTCATCATTATCTTCAGCAGATATTCGTCCACTCCTGGACGTAGGCCCATAAATCGACAGAATGGTCGTCCTGCCGCCATCCAGTGTACTCTTGTAACCTTGTGAAGACATTCTTAATTTTTTTATGGAACAATGGTGACAAATGAGCAAGCAGTTCACTATACAAGGTGACCAATGCCCATAGGCATATGCAACAACCTTAAGCGTTGGCTACCTATAATTGACAGAGGAGGGAATAAACGGGGAAAAGGATCTTTCCTTTTTCTATCCATCCCACATCAAAGTCTCTTCCCCTTCCCATCCTTATCAGAAAAGAATAGGAGAGAGAAGAGGACTAGAAGTAGACCTCCGGCACCTCACGCAGCACACGAAACGCAAAGCACATTTACCTTACGCTTGTCTTTTGTGAGGTCGTGGTATTTCACAGGTCGAGCCGGCCCATTCGTGCAACAGATGATGTTGCGGGCTCTATCACTTTATCCCATATATTCCAAATTTTATACGACAATCTTGAAGCTATTGTAATATATATTCGAGTTTCATCATATAACTGAGTATTTTAGAAATACAAGGATAGTTAGGAGGGTTGTTGCCGTTCTCGTTAGTACTGTTCATCTTGAGAACTTATCTCGTACGTTTACGTCGCCATTTGCTTTCATCCCGGATATTTCGAAGTGGTTCCAATTTAAACTGAGTAGTGTAACTTGAAGTTCACAGCGAGAGGTGATTTTCAACAAACATTACACCTAAGAGTCACACACGGAATTGGTTCAACTTAAGCAATTAAAACCCACAAGCCTGCAATTATTTAGATTTGCTATGACCCTTCTAGTGTTAATTTATTCTATTGATCTTTGGCAGAAATATAGTACGAAGTACTGGTGAGTTGATCACTAAGGCATCGTGCACGTAATTGTTTGTCTCCCTCGCTGTGATTTTTTGTAACTATGTTATTGTCATATCATGCATTACCTTTGGGAAGTTTTGTTTTTTGGGATATAAGGTACGTTATTTTATTTTCCTACATCATCTCCCTGCCTTTTTCCTACTCATGTGGGGTCGGCACCGTATGATTGTAGTCCATACTGCATAGGTTTCGGCTACAGTTTTTACTGTTGGCCGCTTGCCTGACGCCAACCTTACTCGGGAATAATTTGTGGTACTTTAGTCTTGTTTTATCAGTGTGATCAAAGACAATTCCCTTGCTGAGATAGTCAAATGTCGCGAGGACTGTTATCAGTCGGGCGCATTCCTTCTCGTCAGGTTCGACATTAGCTGACCGGCAATCTTCTGTGACAATAGTCTTGCTTTAATTTTAATTCCCGTAGAACCATAAGTAAGGGGTATTGAAAATAACATGTTATGTTAATTTTGTTGTATGTTTTCACAGACAATTTGTGTGCAATTTGCACTAACATCGTTTAAGTCGTTGGGTAGTCAAAGCTTAACAAACAAAATTTCATTCGCATTCATAACAGCTGCAACCTTAGTTGCGCCGAAGCTGACCTGGCAAACTTTTTTTCGCCTCAGAATTTTATTTTGTTTTACCTTATTAGCTGTATTCATTTTGTATTAATTGCGGGACGGCTCATACCCAGGTCGATCCCTTTATTGAAAGCATATTGTACTTGAGTACAGTGGGCGACAGCAAGAGGCCCGGCGTGGGTGTGGTCACATCAAGTAAACATTCCCGACATCGGTGTGAGACCCGCGCTTGATTTTATTATCGCACGCATTAATTTTTATTTTGCGATAACTCCAAGATAATCGTTTAATTGATATGGTGTAAAGAATTATCATTATGTGCATGAAATGCTTAAGGTAACTAACGTATTTAAGGATAATACTGGATCCGTCTAAATGGCTTTTTAATTACCCCATTGTACGTGACCATTTTTTAGAATATTATTTCTATGGGTATCCTTATAAGGTTGTACATGATTTTGATCTATATCGTAAGGTTAAGCCTGCGTTTGCATTGTAAGCGCGCAAATGTATGATTTTACGACATCACATTACAAATCTTTCAAATTATCTGCTTTTATCTATTACAATATCAATTTATTATGCATATTTCCTTTCTTCTAGAATCTCTCTGTCTATTGATGAAAACCGCATTAAAATCCGTCTTGTAGTTTGAAAGATCTAAGGGAGCAGACAGCGGTTGCGACTTTGTTATATACTGTTTAAAGTTGTTAGGCCTAGAATTAAAAGTATTAAACGATTTACCTAAAAGGAAGAAATCTATTTTGTTAAGTACAAGGTTGAACCTGTAATATCCAATTTTTTCCTAAACAAATATTTAATTGGAATAGCGTATTAATTCTTTTCCAGCAAAATATACTTATATGATGTTGGTTTGCTTATAAAAGGTATGATAATATTATGTAAACTTATGACGTAAGACTTGTTTGTTTTGCCCATACACTCACATATACTGATCACAATCAAACGTAACGTATCTACTAAAGGTGAGATAAGTTTGGTCGTTACGATAAAAACCTAAATAAAAAAAACTAACAAATTCAACAATAAATACGGTTTCTGTAAGCGACCCAGACAATCCTAACTTGATAGGATCAGGAATTTTAATACATTTCTCTCTGTATCACAATTTATTCCATACTAACATATTTACAAGGGAAAGTTTTCATTATTGAAGCAGGTACTGTTGTTATCTTCAGTGTATTCGATCATAAATGATTCCACAAACATTACGATTTCTGAATTTGTATTCTCGGCTCGTACCCGAACGATATCTGAAAGGGTTTAGGGGATAATATATGCAGTCGTTTGCTCCACGCGCTAACCTTTCGGCACTTACGTAGACCTCATATTTTATGACTTTCAGAATTTCGACAGAATTATTAATCATAACTTTTGTATCTAAATCCATTCATCAGTTCCGTTTGAACTTTAGAAGTCAGCAGAGAAACATGATGCGTTTAAAGTTGTTTTAAAACCGTTGAATATAATACTTAATTTTGAAGAGGACAGTTGTCTATTGGAACAAAAAACGAGCGAGAGGCTCACTTGTAATTAATTTGCTAACGCTATTAAAATTCGCCACAATCAGAAAGTTACGGTTGCGTTATCAGCCTTTGTGTACGAATGTGGAGTATTGAAGGATTCACCACTCTATACCATGAAAGGAGGGGTTATTTCTACTGAATATTAGTTATACATTTAAGGTTTATATGAGCTAGATTACGTAAACACATAGGGAACTATTCGTAATGAATAATAGCCGCCGAGTATGCCGCGTCTAAAGTAGCTAACGTTTACTGCGTGTTTTGAGAACGGTCGAGTGGCCACATAAATGAAATTCCTTTGTAAGTCTCATATATAAAGTCATACTGTAGTATTTCGTTGGTATTTTAATATCATAGTATGTAACACACTCAGAACAAACGTGCATTCACCCCGTTATCGTATTAAATATCAAGCAATGCTCCTAAAGACTTTGTTTGTTATGCTTTAACTTTTTAATTACCCACTCAAACAATCGTCATGAAATTTTGCACACACATTGTCAGGGGAACATAAGATAACATAGGTTACCTCTTATCGTAAAATAAACCTGAGGGATAAGTAAACAAAACCTAATATCCGTTGCTATGGTAACGTGTGACACGACACTAAAATATTTTGACACATTGTCTCATGAAATGACATGGTTAACTAATAACAACTTTTTGATATTTAACAATAATTCCAACTTATTATGAGAAATTAAATTACAAAAATTTCGAGCGAATAAGATAAACGAAACGAACGAGCGAGCAGCTTGTTAAAATAAAACAACAAGTCATTTGGTGAAAGTTGTTTCGTCGCGCTTAACTATTTTTAGTTAGTGAATACAGAAGTAGTTGCATATGAAAGGGGTTCAAATAGCTCCCGATCGAGCCGAGGCTCAGCCCTCTTGGGCACGTAAACGCGCACTGTGCGACAACTGCAGCCGAGGTTACTTCTCGGGAACTTGAGTCTAGTCTATCTGAACATGGTAAAAGTAAAACGTACTGAACGGGTTGTACTGTTTTCACTAATACACTGAGCAGCTATGAGAAAGTTGACATATAGCGAGCGTTCTCCTTCCTTAAAGACTGGCAACCCATCTGCAGTTCCTCAAGTGCTGTGGATGGGCGGCGATGATCACTTAGCTTTAACCGACCCATTGCTAACTTGCCTATAAAAATAGCAGATATTTAACGATAATTGTTGAAGAAGGCGTTATTGTTAACAATTAGGGTTTGAAGTAAAGTCTCATTTTTACTCGATACATACTTATGTTCTTAATATTTTATTCCATTTAATTTAGGAACCAAGAAATTATATAAAGGAATAAGATATGTGTGTTTATTTATTTATAAAGAATTCTCAGCATTCGGGTCAACAAAATTCCGTCTGAAGTTCGTGAGCAACATGGTAAAATGTTAAAAATTTACATATCGGGTTGAAAGTTGTACTTTGTCACGTTCTCCATTGGGGCAGAGGTGAAATGAGAAAATTTACTTCTTCGTGGTTTCGTTTAAAGTAAACATCCCACGTAACTTTCGACAATCGTGAAATGTTTATTTAAATATAAAGAGAACGGATTTTTTATTAATGTAAAGTGAGAATAAATTAAATGATCTACTTTAGACTCTTAAAACATAGTTACGAAGTGACATATTAACTCTGTCTACGTAGTACATTCTATAAAAAAAACCAGGCAGTCGTAAGGACTGCCGACAAAAGTAAAAACTCAAAACTGGTAGGAAGGCACGACAATACTTCAAAACTAAAAAAATAATCAACATAAATAAGCCCTTGTAACTTAACAATAAAATTCAAAATTGAATACAAGAAAAATAATCGTTTAAACTGTTCCAAATTCAAATAAGCATGTTCTTAACGCATATTGAGCATGTTGTTCACGTAAACCTATAAGATTTAGACAAATATCATCTAACTCGGTTAAAGAAGTTTAACTTCAAAAACCTATAATAGGTGAAAGTCGGTATTATAAAAATGGAATTATAAAATTATCATTATTTACTAGGTTGTAACATATCTACTGCGTAAACAAAGCTTGTTAGTGATTAATTATTTTACTTCAGGAACAGCCTTAGACACTTCGCATGATACTGTTGCTCTTGACACACGAAATTAATTAATTACCCGCGGGTTGGAGCAGTTTTAAATAAAGGAGCAAATCTGGCACCAAGGAGAGACGTGATTTTGCGATTATTGTTTTTCAAAATCGTTCAGATAAAGTTTTATCTGAACAATGACAAAGATTAATTAAGTTCTTTTAAAATTTGCCCTCGAATATTTACCATCACTGCTTAGTGAGCTAGTAGCAATTATACTATTAAATTTAAGTATTTAGTGAAAAGACCAAAAATATTCTCGCGTCGTCTTTTCATTCCATCTTACTTCGTCTATCCAACACCACTCAACTTCGCGCTGGTATTTAACCAGTGACATCTTCGTTACTGGAGGTGGTTACTTAACAATTTAAACTTATTTTTTTAGTTAGTATTATACGTATATTACGCCAACGCCGCCAACAACGTTTATATTAAACAAAAAAATATTGCCACTTTCTCCTTGAAATTGAAGCATTGAATCACAATATATGAAGGTCGTAAAATAAATTGCAGTAATAAAAATTGTAAAAGAAGCATGTCGGAGCTATTTCGTTTTACAAAGGACCACTTTGTAGAACGTATAAAAGTATCGCCCTCCTTTAATATATTTTACAAAGACGGGGATTCTAGTAATTATCCAATCCACAAGTGAATTGTCAAAAGCTGAGACGCCCAGGGCTTGGTTTCGAAATTATGTCTGTGTGCCTGAGTGTAATGTGTTTCAAGTGCATGTATGTATTTAAATGTCCATAGCATTGTGACCAGTCTAAACGACTTGACCGATTTGAAGAGTAAAGTGTCATTAGCTTCAGATTGTTCTCTGGAAAGGAACAGGTCTCGGTCCTTCAATTAGAATAATTACTTGTATTCTATACGTATTAGGCGTTATATTAGATAACTGTTGGATAGTAATTTATCCAAATTTACATGAAATTTCATCATTATCATGGCACATGTTACATTACCCAAGCTTCTTCCATATCGCTGCATTTTTTCGTTACAGGTGTATTATCGTAGCTTGGAGAAAAAATCTGTTGTAAGTGAAATGTCTGAATCTCGGCAATATGTAATACCGTAAACTGTGATGAATAGAATTCACGGGGTGAATAGAAAAAAAACTGGAACTAGTTCAGTTCTTTTTTTGCGTCATTCATGTCTCATAAGTGGTTGAGATTTATTTTTTGATAATGGCAATATTTCTTGTTTTATGGCAACATTTTCCAAATGTCAAACAATTTCAATCTATGTCAAAAAGTTTAACGAACTCTTGTGGTGCAATGTGTGTGAAATTTTCGTTTCAAAGACTTTCTTTGTTTTCTATATTATTTTTATTTTTTTTATTAATTAAACTATTTGCACGAGTAAACAATTAATGTAATCACGCTAATATATAAAAGGTAAGTTTTAATCGTTGCTTAAAATAAATTGTTTATTATGAAATGATATGCTCATAAATTTTCGTAAGAAACGGGGTGACTGGAATCACTAAAGGGGTCAATAGAAACGAAGAAAGGGGGTAATAGAAACGCTAACGGAGTGGAATAGAAACGCTCATGGGTTGAAAAGAATTGGTAGTTCAGAGATGTCAAATTTGATTTTTAAACTTTTTTATTATTATCATCTACTTCACGCCTGTCTTCTGTGAGGTAAGACAGTATTTGGACTTGAACCAGAATATATTATAGAAAATTCATGTTGCTAAATTTAAGAAATAAATTCGATTAAAAAATTATTATTGAAAAACTTCGATATTTTTTTTATTATTTCGATTACAATAATTAAATGTATATGTATATTTCATCAGATCTATCTCCATGGTAATCTGTGACCATGGTCGAAATTTCACGACGCCGCCTAGTTCTGATGCGGTTTAAGATGTTATCAGTTCACTAAGCATGTTGCTGACGCTGTTGCTGACGCATGTTGCACATGTCGATCTAGCGAACCTCTAAGATCTAACGCAGCTAAGAAGTTTACACTTCAATAAAGTACAAGAGTATTTTTTTTATTATTTTACTGGCTTAAAGCAACCTTCGTGCCATTGTAGGTAGCGGGCGGCGCTTTCGATACGGCGGCGCGTAATCTTGTTCACAATTTAGAGGGTTTTTAACTTTTTGCGCGGCACCCTAATTATTTTTCTTAAATTAAAGTAGCCTATTTGAATCCCTATAATATTACCTATCTTTCAGTAAAATTCCCATCCAAATCGGTTCTGTCGTTTCGGAGATTACCCGGAATAACCGGACAGACAGACAGACAAAAATTTAAAAAATTGCATTTTCGTTATAAGTACCGTTTATACATCATGTGCACTGAGTATGGAAATTGTATTTTGATATTACATACAGACACTTCAATTTTATTTATCTGTATAGATACCGAAACTCATCTGAACCCACTGTCAAGAGATAATATATTTGAATGTATGATGACAACTGCAGAATTCAAATTTTTAGCTTCGAGAAAAACATCGACGTCAGTTAAGAAGTTTGCTTGTCTACCATCTCCGAAAAAAGTCTTCAAATTAAATTAATTTAATGTAGGTACCATAAGAAAGAGTTGGTTGGTCAGGCAGGCAGAAAATGTAGTTAAAACCTATATATATGCACAGTATAGACTACGGTTATACTATGAAGACCCCACATAAAGGGCAAGAATATGTTGAAAATAAAAATAAATATTTCATTTTATTCCTACCATCGAGTTATACACAGGAAATAAGGATGAGCCGAGAAATGTGCAAGTAGACAAAATTAATATTTATAAAACAGCATACATAGTCAGGATACCTCAGATATTTCTGTTGAAACTTTCATGAAAACTGCAAAATGACGCAGTAAATATTTATTGCGAACTAATTTACAATGTTATTGCTTTATATGTTTCTATTTCAACTTACATAACATGCTTAGTAAAACTGAGAAAGTCTTTTTGAAACCCGAATAAGATAAAAAAGAATGAAATACTGTTGTTGAAATGTCGTTTTAAAAAAGAAGAAAGTGTTGTAGCTATTGATGTCTTATATCTAAGCTTCTAATAAAATAAATATTTAAAAAAAAACACTTTTATGTTAAACGTTTTTATTTTATGTGCACTGAAAATTGTATTGTCATCTAATTTAAATGTGTGTACGAAATTTCATATCAATCTGACAACGGGAAGATGCTTAAATTTTAATTTCTAATTTTGACCCAAATAAACAAATAAATTCCGTATAGGTCGAGCTAAATAAAACCGTTTAAAATGGCGTTTTCATAAAATTGTTGAAGAGAAACAATATATATATATATTTTTTATGGTATAAAGTGCCAAGTGCGTTGCCTACCTTTAATGGACAGAGGAGGGAATAGAAAAAAGGATATTTCCTTCTTCTTTCCACACTCTCGCCCGTCCAATCCTCTTCCTCTTCCCATCCTTTACTAATAAGGAAGAGTAGGGAAAAGTACTATATTTGGGCCACCAACACCTAACTCATCAGTCAAAACGCAGAATATTTCTACTTCACGTCTATCTTCTTTGAGGTAATACTACATTTCATCGGTCGAGCCGGCCCATTCGTGCGAGATGTTGTTGTTGCGAGCTCTAACACTGTCAATATTTAAGATATAATAATATTTTTTAAAACGACAACTGTGAAATCACGTATGTTTAGTATATAATTTTATGGGATTAATCATTCGATGATGATGATTGGGTTACGGACAATAGCCAGCTAGTAACTATATTTTTTATTCAAATACAAATATTTGAGAAAATACATTTATATTATAAAGTGCGTACGTAATGTATCCATCTGTGGCAGTTAAAAGAGCTGTGAGATATTTGAGTTAAGGAGAGATAAAATGATGATTAATTATCATGATTCAGAGGAATGATTGATGAAAATGATTTATGAACGACCCCAACCTTTAGGGTAATTTAGATCCCAGCATACTATCATTACAAAACTAGAAATGTTATTTACACATTTAAACATTCTATGTTCTATGCGATCTGTGGTGGGGATGTGCTCTATATACTCTGTGGTGGGGAACGCACTTAGTCTGACAGCTACCACCGTAGGGTGCGGACGGCGAACTAGTGCTGGTGTTTACTTGCTGTTAATAACAAATACTCGTTCAAATAATATACAAGAACTTATTAACTACCACCTATAGCTATTTAACTTTATCTTTTCGAAGCAAGTAATGGTGAAGGCAAAAAATTTTTGTTTTTTTATATCACGTACATATGATAATTCCCGATTCAGAGCAATAAATATAAAAAATTAATATAAAAAAAAAATTCACTCTCTGTGGCATTTGAAACTTGCAAAGATCCGCTATTTGACATTGATTTGAAAGAAGGTGCTAATTTTATCAAATTAAGTTATAGTTATAGTATTAATGGGCCTATAAATAATTACAGTACCAAGCCAAATCTTCTTGCATTGAAATAGCTCTGTTGTGAAAATTACAATGAGGTCCCAACACTTTGTGTATTGAAATATCTCTGTTATTGTATATAACTTTTACCTCTATAATTGGAACTTTGTAGCTCAATAGCCCGTATAAGTGCGACTATTTATCAAGTTTAGACAATTTATCTCTGTTTACAAATAGTCACTTTCATACTTGCTTTGTTGGTCAGTATCTTAAGAGTTTGTTTGATAAACTAGTGGGACCCTCTATAAACAAGACATGAAGACTCGAATACGTTCCAATTGGGACGATTTTCTTTAGCTTACGTCGTGTGTTCACATTGACGCTTAACCGACAAAACACTAGCTGACCTCTTTTTTCTCATGATTGTAATAACGGTATCCTTTTTACACCATTCTACGTGTGTGAATGTTGCTATCACTGCTTTGGAACATCTTTGATCAGTGATCTTGAATGCGTAGAACATAGCTATAGTATAAAATATAATTGTAGGATTGACAATGTCTACTATAACTATCGACTAGCTAATTTATTTGATAATTTAATAAAAGAACACAGTTAATTATTATGCACTCTTTATTTTAGGTTTACTGACAACGAAGTGAAGCTCCGCCAATCCAAGCAATCACTTTTATGTTCTACCCTCTCCTCTCCTCGTCGCACCCCCCTGCACTCGCCACCTCTACTCTCCACCGCGTCATTCGCTCCTACATCCGCTTCTCACTAATACTATCGTTACAGTTTGACAATTTTTTTTTATGGTAGAAGGTGGCAAACGAGCAAGCGGATCCTGATACCTGATGTTCTGTGAGCGCTACCCATAGACATCCTCAACAAGCAAATGTGTTGCGGATGCGTTGCCTACCTTTAATGGACAGTGGAGTGGATAGACAGGAGAAAGGGTATTTCCTTTTCCCCGCCCCCTCTCCCCGTCCAATCCTCTTCCCGTTCCTATACTATCCTTATAAGAAAAGGGTGGGAAGGGGAAGAGGACTGTAATTAGGCCTCCGGCACCTCACTCATCAGACGAAACGCAGAGTACTTATACTTCACGCCTGTTTTCTGTGAGGTCGTGGTATTTCACCGGTCGAGCCGGCCCATTCGTGCAACAGATGTTGTTGCGGGTTCTACCACTGTCACAATGTTCTTCTCTTTACCATACATTATATCCCCTTAATCTCACGTGTTACAAAATTTGCTTAAATTTTACGCGACTCTCATTATCGAATATCCGCTTAAGTTTCTTAAATAAACTTATAATAAATTCAACCTTAATACTAAAGGAACTCAAGGATAAGACAATAAACTTTGGTACTAATGCTAATTGATGTAAGCACAAATTATCACAAAAGCATATTAATGATTCCATTATCAATGTAGCAAAGTCCGACGAAGTTTGCGAGAAACTTGAGCGGTGGTTACTCGTAATTGAATAAGTTTATGAAATAGTATTGAACGAGCTTAAACGTCTTACTTAAAGTCGGCTGGCGATGCTTATATCTACATTTGTTTATCTCAACTTGATTAATTAATTAATTGCGTTTTATATAATCTTCTAACCAGACAGTCTATGTTTAACCAGATTTGGGTAGACTGAGAAATCTAAGAACACAAGAAAATTTCGTGTTCACAAAAAAGTGATTGAGGTTTCAAATACAATTCTAACTAAGCTATTTTTGTAAGTTATGATTTGTAACAAAGTATTTAATTTTAGTAATTTGTAACTGAGCTATTAATTTCAGTTCAATTTAATGAAAAATACCGGGCGTAATTGTACTAAAACTGCATCTAGGACCACCAGAGTATAGGCAGGAACAACCTATTGTGAGACAACAAAGTAAAAATAAGATAAATTAATAAAGTCATTAATGAAGCTTCTGAAATTTAAATAATTGTTATGTAAAACAATTTAATAAACGTATTTTAATAAATAAATTCCAAGATTGACGCATTACCTAATGGTTAAGGGTAATACGTACTGCGAAACATGCACAACATGGTCGTTGGTTCGAATCCACCATTCGAATAATGTCGTGAACCAATCTTAACCAAGTTTAAGCTTGGTTATGAATGATAAATTCGATAATCTACTAATATGTCATATACATGCCCGAGCAGGGTTGGCGTCCGGCCGGCGGCCGGCCGTAAAACACTACAGCCAAAACCTATTACAGTATCGACTACGGTCGTAGAAAAGTGAGAAGAGGGTAAGGAGAAGAAGAAGTTGAAGGAAATACAAAAATTATTACTACCTAGAATAAGGACACCTGCCGGATAAGAATTTTAACAGTAGAGACGCAGTGAAAAATGCCTTTGAAGAGTTTGCTTTCCATCCACTGAACTTTTACAAAAGGCGCATTAACAAATTGCAACTGCCCTTGCCAACTGCCTTGTATACATATATCTTGTATACACAATTTGTTAATGTACTGTTTTGAAAGCATGGACGACTTTCGTTTCCATTCTTATATATCTTGACTGAATTTGACATATTTATTCGATTTATTTTAAAAATAACATAGCATACATTTTACATCATTTTTGCTATATTAGGCTCTCAGCATATTCATAAATTGGTTAGTATTATCTATAAATAATATGTCATGGCAAGAGTAACTTCACTATATTGGAATGTATGCGCTGGGATTTGTGTTAATGTGTATTTACGATTTTATTTTATGCGACGTTTCCATGTGTTATTCAACGTAGACGATTTAGCTGAATTTTCTTCCACCCGATGATACGAAAACACGCAAACTCCCAGGGTATAAATCTCGCAAACTTGTTCGAAAGTACATTATCCTTGGTCGTGTCGAGTGTGCGGCGCGTGTGCTTTATTTTATAACAAAAGATTTATCGGTAAACAGAAAAAAATATTGGGAGCAAAGTAAAAAATCTATAGTATCGGAGTATCGGAGTATCGGAGGCAAAATGTAGAATGAAAGTTGCGATATAAGCTTTTGATATCGATATCTCGAATTAAATACTATTTGTAATTCGATTAAGTGTTTCGATTCACTCTTATAATGCTAATGAAATACTGGGATGTAAGTTCTGGCGAAATGCAATTTTAGGTTACTTGTCATCTTTCACAAGTCAATAATGTAAGAATGTTGTAGCAAAACAATAATGTTCTGATTGAGGTTATGGTAGAGCACTGAATGAAGACGTCATGGGATCGATATTGGTGACGATTCATGCAGGAACCCTACGTCCAACAGCAGCCACTCATTGACTAAAATTGAAGACGAATATGATGTTTTGGTAAATTATGAGTGGAAGGAATAGATTCAACTCGTGATTGGAGGACTGGATAGAGACATCATCATCTTTCTGCCCTTTAGCCACTTATGTCGGCACAGTAGTTACATCTCTTCCATATCCCTCTATTTTGCTGTCATATCTGAATTCACACATTTCTTACACATGTCATTTCACACAGTCCATCTACAATTTTTTCGGTCTTCCTCCTAACATTGTAACCATCCACGTTCATTCTCATTACTTCCTTCGTTATACGTTCTTTATCCCTTCGCATAGCATGCCCATACCAAGGTAAACTCTCGTTCCTCTTTCCTCTATCACTGGCGCAATATAATATATTAGATATAATACATTTAAACGAGCAATTCTTGTATATATATAATCACAATCTCGGAAACGGCTCGAACGATTTTCAAGAAATTTAGTATGCGATAAATCGATTTAGCTAGGATTCATATTTAGAAAATATCGTTTTTTGCGTGTTTTCAAGCACGGAATAAAATGTAACAACGTCAATAAAAATACCGAGCAAAGCTCGGTCCAAACAGCTAGTATTTATAATGCACTAATAACCACGATTGTCGGACATTATACATATATGAATATATAAGTATATATACGGCTTACATTGATCAAATCCATAAAAACTGTCAGAACAGATTTTGGAGATTTAGTAAAATGTTCGTCCGACGATGATATCAATTTTATGCATGACATATAAATCTGCTTTGAGCATCGATTTTTAAAGCGCAGAAATTTTTACTAACTTTAATATTTCATCCGTGTAATACACGAGCGCATTGCAATTTTAGTGCACGACGAATCTAATGCGAAGATTTATTGGAATATGTGTAATATTCTGCCACTCACCCTCGAGCCACCAGTTGTTATGATTTGGTGATGGATTCGTTTGTCAGAATTATCAAGATTAAAGGTTCTATATAAATTACAAGGATTTATTCGAAAGTGTTCTCTGTTCTCGTTGTAGATCGTTAGCATGGCATTTCTCTTTCGATTTGAACCTAAACACTCAATGAAAAGAATTAAAAATACATTATATGAAATCATAAATATCCTTATAAATCACTTTGAAGTTATTGGCTAAGTTTGTAGTTGACAAACGGCTTAATACCGGAATCCCAAAGTTCCTTGATAGAGCGCTAATCTTAGTTCATTTCTGATCCTGACTATTAACGATGTCATTTGATTGAAATGAAATAAAGATGCCTTAGTTTTAACATCAGAAAATTTTATCAACATAAAATACCGATTATACTATTTTTTCTCCAGTCTTAATTAGCTTCTTCACAAAATAAAATTAGAATAATTCAAGTCATTATATTATACACGGATTATACTAAGGAAAAAAGAAAATACCTTCGAGGATTCAAATATATATAAAGCATTGTACGAAACAACGGTGGTAATAGCTAAAAAGACTAACGTTTTTAAGTGTTTATCTAAATAAAACTATAATTACGGTAATTTCTTTCGACTGGGAAAAGAAAATACCTGTGGGAAACTCTAGCAATAATATTATATCTGAGTTAAAGACATTCGGAGTAGTAATAAAAGCGTATAATAAAGTTCTTAACTATGGGAAACAGCGGCTAAAGTTTCTCGCAAACTTTCGTAGATTCCTTGTTATTACATTATCAAGAGCTAGCTTGTAGCATTCACTATATTCCTGTAAAACATACTAATTGTGGTTTAGTATATCTTCTTCTTTATTGATATCTACGTTATCGCACCTTTAATATCTAAATAATCAATATAACATAATATTTAAAGTAGCGTAGTGTTTACAATGAATATGAAAATCTGCGCACTTATAAAGCCCTGTAGATGAATATTTTTCACAACTTTATGTTAATATTATGATCAGGATCTCTTGAATAAAAAAATAATTTTCAAATTGATAATAACGCCACCTGGTTAAAAATTAATAAAATATTATTGTGTTGATCGGACCGCTATCAAACTTCACCGATTCACCCGCTAGACGAATCTGAAGATTTCCTGAAAACTTCATCGAAATTTCTTCGTTTCGGAACGAACGAATCGAAACTTCAGCCGTTTCAGAGCCTATAGGGAACACATAAACATAATATACATACATAAACATACCAATTTAGATTAAATTTTATTTAAACGAAAATCACGCGTCATATGAATTAATCCTGGCTATTAAAATGTTAACAACGTTGGGTAAATATTATATAGTTATGTTGTATATTTATTTAGTTATAATCGTTATGTCCTAGATTGATTAATTTGTTTGTTAAACTAACAGAGTTATAATTGGATGATGTCGAAACCACACAGAAATT
>JWHW01030180.1:57299-94268 GCA_000931545.1 Papilio glaucus | reverse complement strand
GCTGCCCAGTAGCCCACCCCGAGCAGCCCCTCTGGCCGGTCCTGCCTCACGGACCGGCCGTAGGTTCCTCTTGGCTTAACCGTGGGCCCCCACCCACGGCTACTGAGCCCCACCGCCACGACAAAGCGGGAACCAGGTCGGGGGGAGGATTTAAACAGTGGTTGAGCTTGGAACAACAACATCCGTTGTACGAATGGGCGTGGGTTTACCAGTGTAATTCCACGACCTCATAGATAATAGACGTGAAGTAGAAGAATTTCTGCAGCACGACTTATGAATGAGGGCCTCATCCCAGTCCTCCCCATCTTCTTTATTCTTTTGTGATAAGGAAAGGATGAGAAGGGGGAGAGAATTTGATGTTGGAGTGGATGGATAGGAAAAGGAAATATCTTTTTTTACGTTTATCACTCTCTGTCCATTAAAGGTAGGCAATGCACCTATAACTCTTTTGGCTTGTTGTAGATGCCTGTGGGTCTTTGACGCGGATGATTGATGTTCTATAAATACATAACTCGCAGCCCTGTATTGTGACATTTCATCAACAACGTTATGAGCGTATTTGCGAAAATCAAGCGCAAAACGAAGTATTTTTAATTGGTGCGTAAAATGCGACTCATAGGTTTGCATATGGAACAAATCGACGACCCCTACGACAAGTCTAAACTCATGGTTTTCATGAGTTATACATAATTTTTTTGTTAATTTTATTTATTGTTCTTATTGTAGAAAATTTGATATATGTATGTTAGAAACGTTGAAATCTTTTAGAGTTACACCAGATATGACGTTATTGTATGTGGCAACGAAACAAAAAAAAATTGTTTATTTAAAGGATTATGAAACACAATATGTGATATTTATATTCTATTGTATATACTGCCGCTTTTAACTACATTGTCAAATAATTTATTAGGCTTTATGTTGTAACGTAAAATTAAACATAACTCTTCATACTTCGTATTGAGCGGCGTGAATTTTTAAATGCATTAAACCACATCATGTGTACATATCTGTATTAATTATGTTGATCCAACCGCTATCAAACTTCCGGATTGCCCAATAGGCGAATCTGAAGATTTTCGCTTCATAGAAATTAGTCCAGCCGTTTCGGAGCTATAGGGAACATATAAACATAATATACATACATATACATACCCACATCGTCTTTTATATATATATACCAATTTTGACTAAATTTCATTTCAGAGAAAATCACGCGTCATATGAATTAATCCTGGCTATTAAAATGTTAACCACCTTGGGTAAATATTATATAGTTATGTTGTATATTTATTTAGTTATAATCATTATGTCCTAGATTGATTAATTTGTTTGTTAAACTAACAGAGTTATAATTGGATGATGTCGAAACCACACAGAAATTACATATTCAATTGAATTAGACCTACTGCGGTGTTACACACTAATCAAACAATCAAACTAAACTAAACAACTAATACGAAACAATTTTCTCCCGTACTTTTTGTACTTTTAAAGGGTAGTTGATGGAAACATTACGTAGTAGAAATGTTAGGAGTATTATTATTAAATGCTATATAAAATACGTTACTTTGCGGTTTTGTTTTCATGTTTTATCGATTCAAGATATTTTATAACAGCTTCACGTCTATAATAGAAATAGATTGATCTAAATTTAACGTCAACATATTCCAGTGGTCGAGACCGCATATCTGTTGAACACTAGGTTATTTCTGTGGCAATAATGGAATGGAATAATCTCAGCACGAAGCTGTGATTATAGAATTTCTAGTGGTTAATGTAAGCGACGACGCATTCCATATTAATTTAGTGTGCAATGTGTATTTAGTCTATTAGTATATACACTAACTCTTTCACATTTTAGGTAAAATAAGTGAAAACTGTATGACGATTGGTAACTTTACCCTAATTTGTTTAAAAACATGAAATTTTATCATCAATCATGATATGGATAAGAGCCGTGAAGATATCACCGCGTACTGGTATTCAATCAATATTAGGTAAAAATCACAGATAATTAATTATTACTTATTATTAAAGTATTTCAAAAGTATTTTTTTGGCAGAACCTCTACTCAGATCTACAAGTCGTTCGTAAGACCTCGTACTGTATAGATCTGAGTATTGGGCCAACAAAGGTTCGAATAAAAGGAGTTTACATGTGGCCGAGATGCAAATGTTGAGATGGTGTGACGAGGATGGATAAAATTAAGAATGAGTTCATTAGAGGAAGTATGAAAGTTGCGCCAATGACAAAGAAATTGAGAAATAAGAGGACAGGGTGGTATGGGCATGTTATACGGAGGGATGACGGATCTAGCGAAGAAAGTATTGAGAATGAACGTGAGTGATTACAAGCCTAGAGGAAGACCGAATAAAGTATGGATGTTTTATGTGAAAAATGATATGTGTAAAAAGTGTGTGAATTCAGCTATGACTGCTGATTGAAGGATATGGAAGAGGAGAACGTACTGTGCTGACCCTAGATTTATGGGAAAAGGGCAGCAAGTGGATGACTACTTCGAGGCTACCACTTTTTTACTTCTTGCTCTGGCATTGGTGGAGAGCCATTAGTTGCGTTCATTATTTTAAACTTATTAAAACTATAATTATTGTTCTTATTCCTTACTAAAATAGGAATACATACAACAGGGTTATATTGCCAGTAATTGGAATAAAATAATCGATAAACTGCGTCTTAAAGAACGCAAAGTTTCCAATACTAAAAGCGCCTATTATTGTTTTTTCATTCTGTACTACTACTAGATGGCGTTATTCTTAAATTAAATTATTTTTGCTCATCTATATAGTCCCGATCAGGACTTAAACAAAATGTTTTGTCAGCGGTCCTTTATATGACCGCAAAATTTCAAGTCGATCGAAAGTTTATAGTTAAAATTACGCCGTAAGATTAAGGTTTCGTTACGTACATATAACTATATAGATACAGACCAACCTTATACAAGCGTGTTAACAAAAGGCGTATGTCCAGAATGTGAAAGATAAAAATCATTATGCAGACCTATTTGGGACACAGATGTTAATGTTTTTTGTATATAATTTTATGTGTCCAATGTAAGGTTAGTAGTTGTGACGCGTATGGACACACGCGAACGCAGTTGCGGGCAATCAGATAAAAAGTTTGTCGAAAGTGATCCAAATTAAAAAAAAACATTTTGCTGACGCATGTCGTTCACGCGAACCTATAAGACTCCTAACCCAATATATGTGGATCAATAGCTAAGGCTTTGTGGGATGCGGTCGTTATAGGTTGTTAGCGTGGGTATATTTTAACTATTTTGTATAAGAAGCTTGTAGTTTAGCCGCCCTAGGCTTCCAGTGTGTGACGATAGCCAACCTCTACATAGATGTGTACGTTTGTTTAGGACCTTGTATATTAGACCTATAGTTATGTGTATTTATTATACTTAAAAGAAAACAAAGTAACAGTTCATTAATATTCACAACATAATATATTCCTGACTAAATATAAAGTATTAGATTTATATTTGGTCAGGTATCCGAAGCGACGGTGATCGATGCTGATATATGGCGCAGCGGTCTTCCTTAAACAATTACCTTCGTGCATACGAAGATACTTAGATTCATCTCACTTCTGTGCATATATATTTTCACTTATATATTTTAAAGATATACAGTATGTCTGAAAATGACTTGTACAACGGAAGACCACAGATTCCTTGGCCGAAAATATGAAGGATTAACCCAACTTCTCTATATCCAAAGTTACTTTAGGCTGATGATGAAATTTTTTTCAAACGTCTCGAAAAGTCTTTAATAGATTTTGTTATTTTTTTAAAAACGCATTTGTCTCAGTAAACGATATATTTTTGTGGACGAAACCTAGTTTATAAATTAACAAGGTTCTCTAAAACATGGTCACATAAAATTTTTCACTCATATTTTTGTAACCGTCTGTAATAACTGTAATATTCACTTCCAATTTTTTTGGAGAGCTATTTTTGCTACTACTTTATTTAGTCCAGGAATATTTATTTTATAATCGACATGGAGGAGGGTTGGGGTCAGGCAGGCGGCCGGCCGTAAAAATTGTAGCCAAAACCTATACAGTATGGACTACATTCATACTGTGCTGAACCCACATGAGTGGGAAAAGGGCAGGGAGATGGTGATGAATTAAAAGCCTCCTACCATTGTCATTATGACAGCGTACATATCCTCTGATTAAATTTACTAAATTACATTTTCGACAACATTATCCCAAGAAGATAACGTGGAAATGACAAACAGTTAATTATACCCATCGCATACGATAGCTTCCGTTCTTTGATAAGCATCGCGGCAAATTATTTGCGATGACTGGCTTTTAATTGAAGAACAAAGGAAAATTTAATTGAATAATTTTTTTTCACTTTATTGTATTGAATATTAACTGAAAAATATATATACATACATACATATATGTGCATATCTAGCTTAGATAGATAAATCTATATTTTGTATTGTTACATTGAGTTCGGTCATTAATATAAAAATAGACATATTCAATAATTTAATTTATTTTGCTCTAGGAAAAATTTGAATTGTTCAAGAATGTTCACTGCTTTTTAAAGAATGACAAATCTCATCTAGATATTAGACTTCTTAGTCTTTTCTTACATCATTACCGAGAAGTGTTATGCAAAAATTACCGCGTTGCAAGTTCCGGTTCTTAGCTATTATGTCTAAATATATATTTTAGAAAATTACTATTTTTATTTGGACCATAAATTAATTTTCTTCGTGCAAACATCTCAAGGGAGATTTGTAATTTTGTCGTTTAACTAGATCTTACGTAATAAAATATCTTCTCATTCCATTTTCGTTTCGTCGTGATCGAAAACGTGACCATGGAATTGGATTCAGAGTCGACATGTAAATTGATGAATCTTATTATGTCCGTCACGATTACCCGCAGGAAATTCAGCCGGGCGGCCGGCGTCTTTCGACATATTAATTGAAAGCTTATTACAGACATGAAACTGATATTTTACAGCGTTCATTTATTCAATTACCATTCATTTTAATAATGTAACCGATATCGCTCGTAGTTTTGCAAGACTTAGTGGAAATGGCAATAAAACATTAAGTAAACTCTGATACAAGACTATAACGACCACGGGGTCAAAGGGTCGTAAAGGGATAGAGGTCGGCATGTTGGTCACAAGATGAATCAATGATCGGGTGATAGTAGGACGAGGATGGCCAGGGACTGATCTTTGTGGCGAATTTTGGGGAATGCCTAGTGCTAGTGTCTTTAACCGATATGATGATGGTAATGATAATGAAAATGTTTTCTTGATTCTATAGAGAAGTATGCGTATTTTATTAGCAAGAGGTTTTAGGCGACGTTACAGTACGCATCTAAGCGTAACTTACACTTGGATCGATCTGCGGAGCGATTCTTTAAAAACTAGAACGCTATATGAATTCTCGTTTTCGTGAGTTCTATTTTTTTTTCCAAGAATTTACTTGTATACTCAAATTTTTGCGTAGAAAAGAGTCAATAAAGGCAAACGTCTTAGCTAGCAATAAAAGAACACGTCATTTTTACGGTAAAATGAACTAAGCTCAAATGAATATTTGATATGTTCTCTTTTCGGACTGCTACTGAATTTACGATACGAATATATTGGGGTGTCGGGAGTCGACAGGCCGTACTAAAGAAATTTGAATATACGACATATTGGAAACAGAGCTTCCTAAAAAATATCAATGTGAGGAAAAAGTATCGCATTAGTGATTTATAATATTTTTTACTTATAATATAATGACTGGCCGGCGGCATCTTTGTAAAATGATTGCGCGTATAATAACTTCACATTATAGTTAATACGTGCCACAAAGTTGAGTCAAAACATGAAACATTACCATGGCAACCGATACTGTAAATAAAGGTTTTATGTTCTTCTGGAACAGTTTTATTTTCAGGATTAAAGGTAAGTACCTCATGTCATTTTGAGAGCCGTATATACCTATATATTTAATCTGATATAATATGTAATGTTAGTTTCTTTGAAATCGCAAATACCCTAAGTCACTATTTCTCTATCTTTCTGTCTCTTTCTCTTATTCTTGTCACCGGATGTCACGCTCAATCTCTTTCACGCCAGTAAAATAAATGATTCCTTCATCTCGGTAAACAAATCACATTTTATTGAGAACAATTCTAAATAAACCAAACAATAAAGCGGATCAATTACACATTGGATAATTTTAAGATGTTTTTGAAATTCTATAGTATGTCATTACTTACTATAGTAATTATTTGAGACTTTTGCAAATGCAATTAGTGGAGCCTCAAGGAACTTTAAGAATACTATCCAAAACCAACAACCAAAAAAAACGAATAATGGTCGAAAGCTAAAAAATATCTGTAGTTTTCTTATGTGATGTTTTTCGCTAAAAACAACCCTAAGATATTTTCATTTTCTAATGAATTCGTCTCCTCCGACATTCGTTGTCTCTGCGAACAAAAAGAACATTAAAACCCTCCATTTCTTAAACAAAACTTCTCATTAAATACGAAATTGTTTATTTTCTCTAGAGAACCGAACGAGCTTACCTTTCATTTTGACAGTATTCTAAGGCCCTCGTGTTGTTTGTTCAGCCCCTAAGAGAACATTCACAGTTTACTTGGGCAGGTCAAGTGATTTGAACAACCATATGTAACCATAGCTATGTATAAAGAGAGGAAATACATACTAATGTTACGCATGTGGGAATTCAATTTCTTTTATTTTATTTATTTGAACAGACTTATTGATCGCACCTTATTTGTTCTAGATCGAAAGCTTTGTAACAACAGGTGCATACACACGAGTGGCAGTTTGTCTACTACAACTGCATGTTGGCTGTCGGCTTGCAGTTGTGACCAACACAATAGCCCATAAAGTAAATAAAATAAATAAATATGCGCTCACGCCCGTAACCCAGACGGGTAGGCAGAGACCATGGATTTTCAATAAAATAATTAAAAATAATTGTTGTAAATATCTTTTTTACCCATATTGCTTAAAGAAAAGTATATAATTATATAATATATTTTATCTATAATATCTTCAGCCCAAGTTTTCTTCGATATTTTTTAGTAAAAGCACTAAATTGAAAAGACGCGAGTGTTAAATATGTCCTTTTCTGCTAGTATTACCCTTAATTTTTAAATGAATTGAAAAGCGCAATAGCCAGTTACGTCCTTTCATGATCATACGTGGAACTTAATGAATAAATGCGCCTTTTACTTCTCGATCAAAGTAGTTATTCGTCGAAAGATCAGACTCGTCTACGCAAATACAGCTTTTCATTTTATTTGTTAATAATAATTCAACACCATTACAAAGAGTCCAATTCAATTTCAAGCGGCAGTTCTCGAGAAACAGGGACGGGCCACCACGCAGCTGCACCGCACAGTTGAAGATGCGCGAGCGCGGCCGGCTGTCACGCCACGGGTATACAACACGCACGAGGGCCACGTCCCTACGCGCTCGGAGCGTGCTATATCCGACCATGCCGTTCAAAAACAGACTCGGGTACATTTAACGGGAAGTAAGGATACACTCCATACTGCTTGTAATACAGAAGCCATATGAACTTGTTTTTTTTTTTTTAAATTACTCCTTAGTAAAGCGATAAAAATAATTTCGATGAGCGGTAAACGCTGAAAGTTCTTGCACTGTCTAAGTATAAAACCAGATCACTAAACAATTTCCTGTAAACGTTTGCTATATGATCGCGAAAGTTCACATTTAAGAACAACTTCTTATCTTGACTCCATTGTAAAACCCTGTCGATGTCCTGTTGCAACTGTGACAGTCGGCACTATATTCTATGGACAAGAAAAGTTTCAAGTCGTGTAAGCACTGAACGTGTTTTACTACTAATGTTAGGTCATTAATCATCAAAACATCAGGTGACCCGCTTGCTCGTTTGCTACCTTCTCCCATAAAAAAGATGAGATCCTTAAGAAGTATTTTAGGCGTGACTTTGAAAGATAGGGTTAAAAATAAGGGAGAACGTGGCTCAAAAGTGGATGTTGTGACTAGAATTGAGAATAGTATGCTTCGGTGACTTGGGAATGTTGAAAGGATTAAAGAAGAGAAAATAACGAAACAAATTTATGTTGCAAAAGTGAGTGGCCGTGTTGGTATGCCATAAGAGAACTTATATGGATTAGTGCCTTACTAAAAAGGGCGATATAAGGAGTACCCGCAATCGACGTGCATGTTTGGGAAGATGTATATATGTAGAAGTAGCGAGAGACGTTTGCCAGGATCGCGCCAAATGAAAATCCACAACCTCTTCCTACCCCTCTGGGTTACGGGTACAAGCGCATATTATTATTTCTACGCTTATTTCATTTTTTATTTCATTTGGAATGAAATTTTAATAGATCAAATATCACACCTCCGTCCAGGCTTCTTTAACTATTCCGAAAGTTTTCGTTTCACTTAATATGCATTATGATAAGGTGTACTATGATAGATTACATTAAGAACAAAGGAAAAAAAGTTAAAACTTAAAAGATTCCATCTTTTAAGTTAATTTAAAAGGATATAAATACGTGTGGCGGATATAAGAATGTAATAGTGTACGTGGATGTACGATAATTAATAATACAAGGTCGGGCTTAATTAAATTATGCGGCAAGCTTGCGGTCGCTTGGAATTTCTAATGCCTGCTCAGGAAATAGCTCTCAGTAATTAGTTAATTTAAATATACATTACATATTAAGTATCTTCATTATTTTTTAAAGCAGGCACTCCGTGATTTTAGTTGTAAAATAAGCATGCTCAATATTTCGTATTGCATTAATTGCATACTAAAGATGGCCATATAACGATTACCCGTAACCGACGAGCATATATGCGTAGATGTAGAAGAAGCAAGACCAGGATCGCGGCAAATGGAAATCCACAATCTCTGCCTACCCCTCTGGTTTACGGCGTAACCGTATATTTATTATATGCATATTTTATTAATTGCACGAATATAGTTTTCGATTTACCGATGTCGATTCGATTTTATATCTATAAGATAATCTTTTTGTACTCATTCCAAATATGGAATGAGTACAAAAAGATTATCTTTAAATATATACTGAATGGGCCAAGCGTGAGCAATTGTTTGTACAGCACGAGACGGAGTTATACTATACACAATAATCTAGTTTGATTATTTTGCAGAGTATAAAGAAGTTAGATTGTTATTCCCCGAGGTAGAACAGTTTAAATTCATGTGACATGTTATTAAAAAAAAAGTAATTCAAGTTTTTATTGTCTATGTGACTCTTAAGATGTGTACCGGTTTTGGACCAGTTCTAAAAATTTATATTCTCAAAGTGGGTGATTGATTAAGATATAGGCTGCCAAAATATTTTTGTCTCCAAACAACACTTTCCCATTTCTGTCCTCCTGGTCTCTCTCCTCCGACGACAACGATTACTGGGTCCGAATTTCTCTCTCGATGTCGTTCATCCATCTGAATCGGTGTTTGTTAACACTTTCCTAGTTAAATGAGCCTCTGGTCTTCTAATGACGTCATTACCACGCCGTACAACGCGCACTGTTTCGGATATACGTCGTTCGTCACTTTATTACAATAGTGATGCCGTAACGTTAACCTTAAAGGCAGATAAAATATCTAAAATTTCTTTGTTTTTAAAAAATATTCGTAGATTGTGAATAACGTACTAATATTTCTTTTAACTATTCCAATTAAGCTTTTGTTAAAACATGGTTCACGACATTATTCGAATGACAGATTCGATCCCGCGACCCCATGTTTCGCAGTACGTACCCCTAATCATTAGGCTATTGGCGTCTCGAAATCGTCAGTTGCTGCGAATGAGGGTTGAAGGTCACGTAGCATCAAGTCAAGCTTTATCTCCTTTAAAAAAATGTACTTCAGTTAAAATGTTACTTATTATTTACTATTAAATAAACTGCTTGTGGGCGATAGTTCGATGAATTATTTACATAAATTTCTAATAACGCTTATTTTTATCAACGTTGTACCCAACTCGGCGATTTATCTTATCAGTTTGTAAACGATAAATATTTGTTTGCCAATATCGTTTTAACTTGCGGATCACGCTTATCTTTGTACAAATTAATTACATTTAATTTAAATCATTTTTGTTATCTCATAATACTGATAAGTTCAGGTTAATTCAAAACGATTATTATTTAGATTTGAGAGATTAAAAAGGTAAAAACTCTCAACGTACTTGATAAACAAGGTTAAACATTACCTAGGCATGTGGAGGCAATACCTACCGTATTACGATATCTTACACTATATTAATGTAACTACTATCAAATTCTTACGGATAAGAAAGCGTAGATAAGGAAATGTAAATAAAAAGGGTGTTGTTTCCCACGTCATAGAATGCTTATGTTTACTTCGTACCACGTCTGCACTCCGAGGCTGACAGATACCTACTGCCAGAACATTACCCTCTCCAAGACGAACTACCCGCTCAGTGGTCAGTCGAGACGACAGGTGTCAAAATATTAACAGTCTCTAAATGATGTGCAATCAGTGAAAGAATAAAACATTTTTTGTGACTGACTTGTCACTGTTAGCCTAGAGGAGGCTTTTACAGATTCACCGGGTTTGAGAAGGCAGAGCTCAGACGGCGCTTAGCCTAGTCCTGTTTGCAGTAACTAAGCTCGAGGGTTCCCGTGGGAGCCCTCGAGCCGTTATTTTGGGGTTATAACCGGATCGGGAGGCCGCCGAGCTCTTAGGTTGCTTCGACGGACGCGCCATGGAGTGACTGGGCTCAAGGGCCCCCGAGAGGGACCCTCGGGTTGGGCTGTTACTCGTAACGCGTATAGTATTCAGATTCGAGAGCGCCCGAGATGGCCGAGCCTCAGCTCGATCGGTAGCTGTTATCGGATTACTGAGTCTCCCTCCTTTCACAAGTGCTTATATAAAGTCTTTTGTCAGAAGTCAGCTACAAAAATGCATGTTTAATGCTATATTCATGCATTTCCGGGAAACTGGAAATATGAGCGATAACATCAGTTTTGTTTACAGGTTATTTCTTTATCAATGATTACTTTCGCCTACCTACCTATTTAAAGTATTTTTACTAATTTCCCGTATAGTTCGACATATTAATAATTGCTATTTGAGCAAACTATGTATGCCAATAATTGGTTAAATTGTGTTTTTAGAAATCAACATGAGAAACACTATTTAATTTGTGTTAAATAGGTTCATTTACTATCATTGTGGCGCCTTAACATCTTTGTTATGTCGGTTACTTCTCATGTGGTCAGTTTTCACGAATTAAGTGCCAATAATTCGGTCCTAGGATATTATAATATTTTCATTACAAAGCTCAAAGAAACGCCTGCTACACTTTTTTTATACAAAACCACTCTTGAAATTTGTAGGCGCGTGTTTGATTTTAGATCCCAAAACTAATTACAGGCTTTATGTTATGCGAGGGTTGACTCGAGGGAAATTATGATATATTCCGAAGCCACTATGTTCTCGTTGACACAAAACTCATTGAAATGTATTTAATTTAAACTTATAATCTATACAGTTATAGTAATTTACTTCCATAAAAATGGTTACGAAATTATTTATATTTTCAGTACTTATCAAATTTTCTGGCGGCGCAAAATTAAACCCAACTTCGTTTTTATAATAAGGGCATCCGCGTCGACTAAATTTAGAGCAATTTTATTTAGAGAGGACGCAGACGATTAGAATTGGAAAAGTTAATAATTTTACTCAAGGTTCATTTTTATTTTAATATAAAATAATATAGTCAACTTATACAGGGTTTTTAAGAAAATAAAATGAAAAAAAAAACAAATAAGTTATATGTAAACATTACGATGATGTTTTGGAAAGAGTAAGGTGCCAATTATAAATGAAAATTGACGACCACCACGCGATCAGATGTCGATTGTTTTATCAAAATGTTCAATCACATTTTAGCCGAATAGCGGGTCTATTTCGTTAATCAAGTCATTGATTTTAAGTTTTACTGCTGCGATAGATTCATTGACTCTATATGGCTTTATATTTAACCTAGCTTCACAGAAAATCTTAACCACATGACCGGGGCGGTAGCCTCGGTAGTAATTGGTAAATTAACATTTGAATTTGGGGATATGATATGCAATGTGGAAATTTGTTTTGCAATGTTTCAGTGGCGGTGTTATATGCGAAGCCGTTTTATTGAATCCAAATGTCAGGGAAAAACTATCCATATCGTCAATAATAAGACAAAATATACTTGTTAAAATTTATCAAAATTTTTTTTTCTTATTTTAACTGTAACTACATTTGCAGCCGAATTAAAAATAAAAGTGACTCAAGCACGCCTCCGCATAGCGACACGTTCAGCATGCAAAGCATTCTCAATAATTGATCTTTGCAGGACGGTTATTTTGACTGAATAAAATCACGAATTTTACGAAATGTAGCTTAACAGATCCACCATTTTCATAGTGGATTTTTAATATCACAATGGGATTTTCAGAACAGTAGTATAGCCTGCAACAATAACATCCGTTGCATGAATGACCCGACTCGACATGAAATACGACCTCACAGAAGACAGAACTATTTTGCGTTTCCTCTCATAAGAGAGGTGCCGGTGGCTTAATTCTTCTCCTCTTCCCTTTTCCATCCTTCTCTAAGAAGGAAAGTATGGGAAGGGGAAGAGAATTTGACGTGGAGGAGAATTAAGAGAAAAAGGAAATATTCTTCTTTCTATTTATTCCCTACTCTAACCATTAAAGATCAAGAAGCAGAAGCAACGCATCTGCAATTCATTACCTTGTATCAGATGCCTATTGATAGCCGTCATTTGACATAGGGCGAACTGTTTGCTTGTTTGCCACCTTATAAAATTCTATTCGTATATTTAATCCTATATACAATTTACAATTGAAATTATTTGAACACTTGCTAAAGCTTCTTCCACAAATATGTCACCATGTAAATAGTTAGAACTGTCATGTCATTCTAATACTGGAAAACAAAGTTCTTGTTGATTTGTAAGGGACAAGTAACAAAAAGTAGTTATAATTATTAATGTAGCCTGATCGGGCTCAAGCAGATATTCGTTAATTAATCCTATCAGAAAGGTGAAGCTGGTGCTCGCAACTTTGCGGCAGATAGTTACATCGAAAGAGAAATATATGTATATAAAAGGCGATGTGTGTTATATGAATCAATATCAAGTTTCTGGATAAAGATATTTTTTATAGGATAAGGTTTTAAACAAGCAGCGAGTCGAGTAATGTTAAGTGATTGGGAGGCGGTGTGTCGGCTTTAAGGAGTCTCTCCACAAATCACCCAAGTCGTATTTTAGAAATACCGCTGGGGACAAAACATTGTGGACATAGATTTAGACTCTGGTGTTGAGTGATGACGAAACTTGGTCTTCGTGAATTAACCTTACATGCATTTTAGGAATTAACTACGATTTCAAGATAAACTAGCAAACAAATGTACTAGTAGAATAGTATTTTATTTATTTCGTATTTTAAAGCATTTGGAACGGTTGCGAAAGCGCTTTAGTTAATGGAGCATATATTTCAGTTAGGGAGTGCCTGCTTTAAAAACGTTCGCCTTTATGCGAAAATAAATCGGTGTAATATGTAAAATACTACATTAACGTATAATACTGTTAATGATAAAATAAATTCAATATCCTTTTTAGGTTCTTAAATTATTGCCTTGATTTAATCACTAATATTTAAATTTGAGAACAAATTTAAATACTTAAGTGTCGTCTTAGATAATCGCCTGAACTTCGAACCTCACATCACCCGCGTTAGAAACCGGATAGCTTTTGTATTAGGTCGTCTTTTTGCCTTTATCAATGCCAAGAGTAAAATGTCCCATACTAACAAGTTGACTTTATGTACATATAATCCGCCCCAATACGACGTATGCAAGTCCAGTCTTTGCACATGCTTCTCCGTACAACATATATAGGTTTCAGATAGTACAAAACAGATCTTACGTGAGACAACGTGGTTCATGCGTATTGAAGATCTGCACATGCACCTCTGGCTACCTAAGGGAGGCCTAATTTTAGTCCTCTTCCCCTTCCCACCCTTTTCTCACAAGGATAGGATGGGAACGGGAATAGAATTGGACGGGAAGGGGTTAACGAGGAAAAGGACATATCCTTATTCCTATCTATGCCCTCCTATGTCCATTAAATGTAGGCAACGCATCTGCAACACATGTGCTTGTTGCTGATTTCTATGGGTAGCATTCACTTAACATCAGGTGATCCGCTTGCTCGTTTGCCACCTTATTCCATAAAAAAACCTACCAAGGTCTAGTTCCTTAAACAGGCGTTGCGCCTATACTTCGACTGTGCTGTTTTTTTAAAAGTTGATCTCTTTCCTGCGCCTATATACAAAACGGAAATGTCAATAGCGCGAAGTGAAGAGGATGTCAATGGAAATGCGGAGGATGTGCATAGCACGGACATCAATTTGACTTCTATTGAGGATGGGATGGAAGCGTTATAAGGCCAGGCTTCGACAGAGTCAGGGGATAGTACTTCGTTAGCGGATCGAGAGCTGTTCGATAGGACTACCAGTACAAGACACCCCTTTCGCGTCTAGTCTCTGACAGACATATATCTTATTAGTAATAAAATGTGCAGGTATAATAAAATAGTAAGGACTAATGAAGTGGATAATTTAAAATGTCCGTATTCGGAATGCTGTTAACCTGTTGTAGGTGACAGAATTCGCAATTTATTCATAGGTTGGTTTTTAGTGCTTCAATAACATTTTCACAATTCCATCGGTGATTTTTGTAATTGTAGACAATTTGTGGGCAACCGTAATTGTTCACTCAATTCACAAAAGTTCAACTGTCCTCGAATATATATTTTCTTGGTCAAATCATTATTTTAAATCGCAAATCTAGTTACTATAAATAATAATATAGTAAATATTTGTGGTATTTATATTAGTTAGGATTAAAACCCGGTTTTGGAAGTCCACAGGAAAGCCTTTATAAATTTGTGTAGATTGATTTGTTTTATTTTCAAAAACAATGATATTAAGAAAAAAATAATATAGAAAATACTATTGTCATGTGAAAGATGCAAAATGACATACAATAAAAAAGCCCTTGTCCGAGTAACAATAAAAGGTTTGAATGTTTGTATTTAGACTCACATATTGATATCGTGAAATATTTCTATGTACTAGCTATTGCCCGCGACTTCGTCCGTTAGTTGATCAAATAAAACATATTAATCACTTCGCAGAATAAAAGTTTATAAAAGTATTTTTTACATTTATTGTTTTTACCTTATTTATCTGTATAGATGTATATAGATACTTTACTGCTTAAGGCAACTTTTGTGACATTGCAGGTAGCGGGCGGCGCTTTCGATACGGCGACGCTTAATTTTTTCACAATTTCGAGGGTTTTCAACTTTTTGCGCGGAACCCTTATTCTTTTGCTTAAATTAAATTATTTAGCCTATTTAAAGCATTGCAATATTACCTATCTTCCGGTAAAAGTCCCATCCAACTCGGTTCAGTCATTTCGGAGATTACCCGGAATAACCGGACAGACAGACAAAAATTGCATTTTTCTTATAAGTACCGTATATACATCATTTGTATTGAGTATGAAAATTTTATTTTGATATTACATACAGACACTTCAATTTTATTTATCTGTATAGATTTATAAACATAATAAAAGTTGTCTACATTTGACGATATAAATTATTTATGACACTAAGTTGTAGTATATACGATATTGGAAATTTTACGCTTCAAATGTCTTATTCAAATGAACGAGACTCGAAATTTCGATGAATTACGCTTTAACAGATTCGTCTTCAAGCGTTCTCGATTTAAAAATTGCGGCTTCTGCGAAATTTCATTCCGACCTTCTCCGATAACTGAATTTAAAACAGGATTCATCACATGAAATATTCATTTATTTGCGATCATTTCAACGAAAGAATATATTTCATTTATTCTCAGAACATGATGTGAGCTTGTCAGGCAATTTATTTATATTTGAGTTGTAATTCGAATTGGGAATTGTTTAGAGGAAGGTCATTAATTATTAGGTGAAGAGAGAGACATATATTGTCCCCTATAATTAATTAAAATGTTTGTAGTGAGAACACAATAAATATAATAGGACTGTACAATGAATAGTAAATTACTATATATTATACAATGAATAGTAACACACGCGAATTTGGATAGCCGGTTGCTTGTCGCACACGTGTAACGTCTAGATGGTTTGACTGTTCGTGCCCGGGCGACGGTGTTGATGCGCACGCGCCGGACAAAGGGCGACGCTTTACGCGCAGAAGGATGTACGTGTTAGCCGTCCGAATTATTTATATTAAAATTTAATTTTTAGTTTTATATTTGTCGCGGCAGATATTAACAAAACAATAGGGAAGACTATTGTCATACAGGTGCATAATTAGGTTTTCTCATGCAAGAATTCGAAATGTACATCAGTCAAGCTAAGCAAATGTAAAAACATCAAGCCTAAAGACCTCAAATCGCAGAATGAAAACTAAGGAATCTATATAAAACCGGCCAAGTGCGAGTCGGACCCGCGAACGTAGCGTACCATTATCTAAAAAAAAAAACATTTTTCTGTATGGGAGCACCCTTAAGCATTTATTTTATTCTATTTTTTAGTATTTGTTGTTATAGCGCCAACAGAAATACATCATCTGTGAAAACTTCAACTGTCTAACTATCAAGATTCATGAGATACAGCCTGGCGACAGACGGAGGGACAGCAGAGTCTTAGTAATAAGGTCCCGTTTTACCCTTTTGGTACGAAACACTTAAAAGGTAACATCTAAATTTGAAATTCAAATATTCAACATATGTATATCGAAGCATTTCCTTTCAAGTTGATTATTTTAATACTGTGGTTTCATAAACATAATAACCGAAGGATTAGTTTGACTTATATTAACTTCCTTGATCTGCTATTGCAGTCTTGACGGCATAAAATCGCTTTTATTCAATCGTTAATCAAAAAAATGAGTTTACATTCATCTTAATGTGGCCCTTTTAAGTTAAGACTCGTTTAACGGAAATCCGATTGGGCTAAATTTAATTTTGTTAAAGGTTTCCTTTCCTTGTCCTTTCAAATGAATAAAGCTACGCGAGCAAAAAGTTAATGAACGAATTCTCTTTTTACGTTTTAACGAGATCGTGAAGGCATATAGAGATTGTATAGACTTCCGTTAATTTTTTAGAGGAATGAAAAAAAGAAAAACCTTTGATGTCTCTTCATCTGACGCGAAACAAACTGTAGTATCATTATACGCATCTCAATGAACTAGTAGGTTACAAATGGAACGTCTATCTGAAGGTGCGAGAGAGTTGTGCCAGTAACGCGCTTAATAGAAATCCATAATCTTCTGACTACCCCTCTGGGTAATGGGCGTAAGCGTTTTTTTATAATAAAGTATGTACGTATTTATAAGTTATTAGAAAAGTAATTTCAACTTCTTCTTAAGAGTTGAAATAAGATTGAGTTTTAGGATTTATTTTTATATTTTCGGTGTCTTGATTACTTTCGTAATAACAAACCAGATAAGGATAAATTGCGGCTTTGATGCCGTGTTTGTGATTTGCGGCTTGAATTTATAATGAAACCTGGATACCGTACTAACGCAAGGCAGAGCTTATTTGAACAGATTACAGATTTTTTATTAACCTGACGCGACGGCTTAAGTGTTAGTTGTTATGTTTATATACTTTTTTAAGACCATAAATTACAGAGAAAAAAAATATAATTAAACAAAAAACCCAAGACACAATACTTCAGTGTTTTCTTCAAGCTCGTAATCCAGATGGGTAGGCATACAGCAGGAAAATGGGCGACTCATACATGCTCGCTGTTTACGGGTACTCCTTATATCGCTCTTTTTTAGTATGTAACTAATCTGATCCATATAAGTTCTCCTAGGGTCTCCTCTACCAACAATGCCACTCACTTTTGCAAAATTCAACATGCCTGAAACTTCGAAGCATACCTTTCTCAATTCAAGTTACACTTTTTCCTAATAACGCTATTTTTAATCCTATCATTCAGACACATCTGACATACATATGTTAGGAACGCATTTCAACGCTAGACTTTTCCTGCCGAAGCCAGCTCTCACTTCCATACATTAAAGGGTGAACTAGTACATTGACGAGCCTTCATAGACACATACTGACTGCTCACTACTGTACTTCCCCATCCATTTATTTTATTTCTTGAATTCACTCGTCTTTCAAAATCTTTGACGGCATGTCAATCCATCCCTTTTGAACATACACCCTAAAAACATAATCTCTTCCACCTATTCCACTTCTTTACAGTTAACTTTGATTTCAATTACAGTCTTTCTTTGTTCTCTTTTAAACAGCGTTACTTTCATCTTGTCTACATTTATCTGCGTACCTTCTAATGGATCATTCACTACATTCAGGATAAGTTTTAAGTCCCCCGGCGATGACGCAAATACGACCTAATCATCGGCGTAATCCTTAATCTTAAATATTACAAAATAAAAGCTACAAAAACGGTTCAGTCGAGGCTTCTTCAAGTCTGATACAAGAAGTGGTGCTGTTTGCAGCCTCCCTGTCTTCTCTGAGATGTAGTGGGAGAGTATATTTTGGTAAAGTTGTAATTACAAGAATGTTTTATAATTGTGAGTTAATGTATTATTCTTTTAATAAGTTAGTCTCAGTGTATCAGTGAACATTGTATATAGTAATATTGTAATGTAGTTATGAAACCATTAAAGTGATAACGAGCAGATAAACTAATGATGTCTATCTAATATTTAAATTGAGACAATTGTTCATTTTATAAAATATGTCTGTTTAATATAAATAATTCTAGTTTATTTTGTGTTAAAGTATATTTTAAACAAAAATTGTGGCTACGAAATAAGTACAGTAAGATATTGAAATATTGTGTTTGATTTACATTACTAAATAACTTTCAATCATCAAAACATTTGTAACACAGTTTGTGACAATTTCATAATAAACTTTAAATAAATATATACAATAACTACTTACATAATAAACTTTACATAAATATATACTACAATAACTACTTTAAATAAATATATAGAGCTGTTAAAAAGGTACAGATAATTCGATATTAATACATAAATCAGGAGTTAAAAGCAATTGTTAACGATGTTTGAACCATTTGTATTACGGCTGAGCAGTTGTCGAGGTTCAGCGATCAGTCACTGTCAAACAATGTTTCATCCCTAATTGTTCAATACGCGTTGGAATTTAAGTATTATCGACAACTTGGATTGACATAAATTTACAGTTTTTTACGTTTGAAGACGTAAAAAGAGAACATCGCTTTGAATTTTTTAAATTGATTCGTATTTTCGTTTTAGATATTCGTTCGGTCGTTGGTTGTGTACACGTTTTATAAAGTTTAAAAGATTTGTTTACATTCTGTCAATCGTGCCAACCGCCAAATTATGATTGACAGTTATGTTAAAAGCTTCAAGGTTACATTAGAAAAGATAATATGGTCGTTTAATTTGCTAATTTTCCGCGCATCTTTCTTAATTATTTGTTTCATAAATACCTTCTGACAATAACAGACACACAAAAACGGATTAGCGAAATCGGTCCAGCTGTAAAAGCGTGATGCCGTAACCAAGGGAAATAGGGATAACTCTAACGTGTAAAATAATTTCTATTACGATTTTAAGAGTATGAACACATAAGCTTGGGATTAATTAAATTTTCACGCATATTATTAAATTGAACATCATTATCATATTTCAAATTCAAATTCCATTTAATTCTATTTTTGTTCTGTATCAAATAAATCTCCTTTAAAGCGAAAGAAAGTACAAATTGTTTTAAAAGATACAAAAGTAAAGAAATCTTTTCGATTTTGTTTCTTTTATAAAAGCAAGTCTTAACAGAAATTTATACAATATGATTCAGTGAAATGTGTTTGTGAGTTCCAAGCGCTTCTTTCAGATTTTTTTTTTGTCATAAACTCGGGTTGAAGCGTTTGTCTGAATCGTTCGTTTGCCTCACCAGTTTTTTTTATACAATACAATGGTTGAACCCCATCTACATTCTTTTGACAGTTGCCAGTATTATTTTAATCACGTGAAACAGTTGGATTTGATGAAAATCTGTGAGATTTAAAGAAGACATACCTAAGTTTTTATTACATCGTGATTCTCAAAGAAAAGATATGATTTTTCTTGTGAGAATCGGCAGTGATCCGATTGACATGAAGAAACACCGTTACGCCACGTCTAATATTACTAATATTTTCTTACAGCCTCCACTACGCCACGTGGAGGCAATAAGAAAGAGACTTTGTCGTTTCGTATTGTGTACATGTTGAACAAAAGGAATCAAAACTCATTACACCGTATCTATGGTTTTAAAGAATAATAAATCAAATCTGACCACGTGCTTTTATTGTGAGTTTCTTTTATAAAACGCTAAGGTTAATCCTGTACATCATCTTATTATCATAGAAAGAAAGTTAGGAGAACGAAAGACGAATAGCTGGCCGTGTCTTCAAATATAATTTGAAATAAGAGCTTTTAAAAATAGTATTTACCAAAAAGATTAAATAAGCAGGCCTACATACATCCAGCAATGGACCACTGACAGCTGAGAGGACGAAAAAGATTACAAGGTATACGTAGAGTAAATTAAATTATGATGTTTTGTGAAAGTCAAGTAATTGACTTAGCGATGCTGAAGAATGATCTAAGAACAAAGAAATTTCTTTAGGAATAATTTACCAAGTATAAGCCCTCGTTGCTATATGCGAAGCGGAGAGAAATATGTACTGAATTATACATGAGACATGCTTCAATCTTATTTCAGCCAATACGAATACGACTGTTTGATCATATAAGAAATATAGTGTCACTTTTATAAATAAACAAATAATAGTTAATTTAAAAAAAACACGACTTACTGTAGGATTATCATTATTATTCATATCACCATATTGACTATGATACTCTCGGAATACAAATCTAATAACGTTTCCACGACCTAGCAGAAGACGTGGAGTATTCTGCGTTTTGTCCTCCTCCCCCTCATCCCCTTTCCATCTATTTCTAATAAGGAAAGATGTAGAAGGGGAGGAGGATTCGACGAGGGAAGTTTTCTGTTTTACATTCCCCTCCGCTGTCCATTAAACACAACTGGTTTGCGACTTTCTACTATAATAATGGTAGAATTTATGTCTGCAGCTACTTGAGAGTGTATTCTTTTTAGTACTGAGACCAAACAAACGTAGAAACAATCAACTGTTTCTACATTCATCCAGAACAAAACTCGGCCAGCATTCGTCAGCGAAAAGAATCTGTAGCGAATACAACAAATTAACAGAGTTCGATAGTGGAAAATTGTTAGAATGGTTTAGATACATTATTGTAAAAAAAACGTAAGTAAAATGTAGTAGTAATCAAATTGTTGCTTCATGAAGGAAACAAAAAAAATGACAAGGGTCATAACATTAAAAGCTTAGACTAAAGATGCGACTCAGCTTACGCTGACAAGGGATCCCGCTTAGCTTCAGTTTTCAACTGCCTTTTCTGGTGGATGTAATATAAAAAGCTCTGCAAAGATTTAAGAATTACGATGAAATTTTTGTGTTGTTCCAAACGCTAATTTAACTTTTAGACTGAACACATTTATAAACTTTATTTATTTATTTATTTATTTATTTAATTATGTTACACCAACAAGATGGACAATAACTTTAGGCAATTATTATAAAGGTAATTTTATAGAACTGAAATAAGCAGTAATATTATGAATGGGAATTTTATTTTGTTTGTATATTACGCTTTCACGAAATAACGACGCATCGTGATATTTAGCATATATTGTCAGGGTAGAAAAAAGTATATAAGGTACCTTTCCTCTACATATTAAGATTATATTTAAACGTTAAATTAACATATTATTTTTGTCTATATTATTGATATAAAGTTATCAAAACAAACCTTGGAAAGGCGATTGTTTATTACGCACTGTTGGACTTCCCAGCCCGTGCCAAGCGATTTAACGATTTATCAAATTGTGACATTACGGCCTCTCCTTTATTGTCCCCGACAACAAAGGTTATGCTTTTCGTAACATAATGGAGATATTTCGTTTCACTCACTTTTTCGTTGGTCGTTTAGCGAAGTATTTTGTCCAGAACATATTTTTTCGCATTACATCACGTCTTGATGGATTGAACTGGATTTAGCCAAAAATATGACTATAACATTTCTGACCGTGATGATCTGATAGAGTATAATGTGATTCCTTCAAGGAAAGAATGCGATGATCGGTGATCAAACAACCTACGATTTTCCTATCCCTTTATACATATATTGTTTTTAAAACAACTTTCTGTCACGAAATATTCAAATAGAAAAAAATGATTTAGTATTTGGAGAAATACTTGCGTTTAAAGTGAACTAATATCGATCATATTAGTGACAAATTAAAGAAGGGCGATATAAGGAGTACCCGTAACCGACGAGCTTATATGAGTTATTGGTTACGGGCGTGAGCGCAATTTTTAGTGAAAACTTATTTAGCTGCGTTTTTTTATGAAAGCATACGAGCAAACGGATCACCTGATGTTAAGTGAACGCTACCCATAGACATCCGCAACAAGCAAATGTTTTGCAGATGCGTTGCCTACCTTTAATGTACAGAGGAAAGCATAGACAGGAATAAGGATATTTCCTTTTTCCCGTTAACCCCCTCCCCATCCTATTCTTATGAGGAAAGGGTGGGAAAGGGAAGAGGACTGAAATTAGGCCTCCGGCACCTCACTCATCAGACGAAACGCAGAGTACCTCTACACGCCTGTTTTCTGTGAGGTATTTCACCGGCGGCGCCGGCCCATATGGGCAACAGGTGTTATTGTTGCGGGCTCTACCACTTTCACGAGGTTTGAGGGAACAACATGCGCCAGCAACACGCGTCAGTAACATGCTTATTTGAATTTGGAACAGTTTCGACGAACTTTTATTATTATTTTTCTTGTATTCAATTTTGAATTTTGTAGTTAAGCTACAAGGGTTTATATTTATTAATTATATATTTATTTTTGAACTATTGTCGCGTCTTACCATCTGTTTTGCAATTTCACTTCTGTCCGCAGTCCTTATGTATTTGCAAATTGTACATAACATGGTTGAAACAGTAGGTGAAATTAATCTATCTATTTAGGTTGTATGTGATTCAAACCAGAACAATTCTGTCTCGGAACTGTATTGTCTGATCTGAATACTGGTTCAATTACTTATGCCTCCAACAACTCAACCATAGCATTATTCAATTCAATGACTATTTACGAAACTTATATAACCTATATCACTTAACCTAATTTATTATTTGAAGTTTTTTGCCCGGTTTCTGAAAGGCTGATCAAAGGTATTATTAACTAGCTAGCTGTCAATGTCCGATCAAATGTCATTTGAGTTGCTAGAAGCATGATCGTCTTTTTCTTATTAATGTTGATGTAGCATGGCGGTTAACGTGACAGGAGTGTTAGTTGAATTAAATTTTGACAAGCCTTTCAGAAACCGGGCGATAGGTTTGTACAGTGTTTTAAAGAAGCCTATCCTCCTTATTTACATTCTGTAGTTCCTAAAAAATATGGTTATTTAGACATTTTTATACTCATTTTTTAAGGCTTAATTTTTAACAAAGATGCTTAAATTATGTTTTTAAATTTTTGTTTCATATATTTATAAAGGGCAGTGTCAGTTAAAGGTATTTTAAACTAAAACAAGCAAAACTCTAGTAAAATATACAAATGTTATATAATTTTTTTTTGGTTGGTGTTATTTTAAATATATATATTTTATCGGTTGTATAAGTATGCACATTTTAAAATCAATTAGACTTTTAAGTCGGTAAAATTACTATGAAAAATTCACAGGAAAATGAAAAAAGGACCCCCATTATCACAAATGTATTTATCTTCCATCTACAATCCTTTTAGTGTTTTAGTAAAAAAATTTACTACAATTTAAGATAATTTTGTCAAAATTATGATAAATTTATAATGATTATCTTCGTCAAAAGATAGAAGGTCTATTACAAGGATTTAATTATTTACTACACAGTATTAATTAAGTAAATGTCAGTCCATTAAATTCTAACTATAAAGCTTTTCATGTTAATAATTTCGTTAAATTTACTCTAATTTGTGTAACATCTAAATCACTAATAATTTCGCTTCCATTACAACGTTAGACTTGGCACGATAGTGTTGCTCATCACGGCAGAAATTAATTAATCTCCGGGGTAGGTTACAATGGAACAGTTTTAAATGAGGAAACATTAAACAATGCCTCGGAGAGACTTCATTTTCAAAAAACAGTATTGTGTTTTACCATATTTCTAGACGAAGTCGACTTGGTATCATACAAAAACTACCAAAAATATCTGCAGAGATAATGTCTTTTGTAACATAGAACTCATTAAGTGTATAAAACTTGTGTTTGATATAACACACTAACACTACAAGTGTGATCATAAAATATCTAATCTACTCTAGAAATGACAAATTTGCATATGGATTTTATTTTAATTGAATTTTGTCTTTTGTAATTTTAACTGAAATAAATGATTTATTATTATTATTATGGGGTGGTTAAAATGTTGTCTCCGTCTGGTTGGGTATAAATATATACGATACATTATGTGGTGGTGAAAATTTTGTCTCCGTCTGGTTGAGTACATATACAATACGTACATAAAATAAATACATAATTAAAATATATAACAAAAGTGAAAACTATATAAGATAAATTAATATGTATATATAAGATAAATTAATATGCATATGTGATATATTAGATAAATATATAAATAAATAAATAAATCCCAACCAGACGGGATTCCCTCGGCAGGGGAGACCAGACGGCCGAGGGTTAGGGCGAAAGGGAGAGAAACCGGCGGACAATTCGGGCAGTGTCGAGAAGCACCGCTTTCTGCATTTGCGCTCGGAGCACACCGTCCCGGAGTCCCAGTCGCCTCAGATGTCCGGAGAGGCTGACCGGGATTAACCCGTTCGCAGAAACAACTATCGGGATGATTTCAGTCGACATACCTCCCCACATGTCGGTCACCTCGTGCGCCAGGTCCAGATATTTCCTTTTTTTCTCTGTTTCGGCGTTCACGAGGTTCTCATCATATGGGATGGTTATGTCGACCAAAAACACCCCGGACTGTGCCCGGTCCAACAACACGATATCAGGCTTATTCGCAAGAATAGTCCTGTCCGTGATGATGGGCCGGTCCCAGTAGAGCCTGGCGCGGTTATTTTCGAGCACGGCTTCCGGCATGCGATACGATACATTATTATTATTATTATTATAAATCTTTGTATTTGTTACTTTTCACACTTCAAATGATGTTCACTTCACAAGTTTCACCGAGGTTCATCCACCATACATCAGACCTACAAAAATATTTTTGGTGAAAAATACGAAACTTCAATGTAAAAGCTACAGTATTTATCAATTAGTTATTTACCACTTTACTCAGACTTTGTAAAACAGGCTCTTAATAGAATAACATATAAGCCATTATGTAGAATATTGAAAGCATAAATAAAGAAGGAGCGAAGAATCAGAAAGAAAGAGATCAATGAGTTGTAGCGTCAATAGCGCCCGTCAAATAATAAACAGAATGGTAAAATATTTAAGTTATCAGACACAAACTTAGTTTAGCGTAACTTGCTGGGATATTTTGACAGATCGTGTGAAGTGTTTATTAAGGGAAATGTGAAGCTAAGTTAGTTATGGAAGTCGATAGGAAGCTAAGCTATCCATGTCTATCAAACTGGGCTAATAGAGCAACACTGACTTTGTTTACGATTAATTTTAGACGCGCACATAATAAATTCACAATCTAGTTATAGTTGGCTCGGCTTACCTGTCCTGTATCCGTGACTTTCGTAACTATGAAAAATTGTATATGTTTCACCCAGTACGGAATCTTCTATCACGTTATTGTTAAATTTAACTAACTCTATTGGATTCTGAGGTCCCAAGATATTCTTTTCAATTTTCATATATTCTCGAGTAAATAATAACCACTTTCCGTTGTCGTCGTGTTTGTACGTGACACGTTCTTACCCGCGTAAAGCGGATTATCTGTTTTCTGATTAACTGCAAAATAAAAATGAGAGAATTTTTGGTGTAAAATCCTTCAATTTATTTGGATTTGTATAGACATTTTCGTTAAGGTTAGGCATTTTCGAAATTATCTATTCTTAAAAATTACGGTATGGACAGAATTAGTAAAAATAATTATTAAATGCTATGATCGTGAAGAATTTATGAACTAAGGACATAGGGTAAAAGTATTTTCTGTGCGAATACCTGATGATCATGGCATTGAGGGAAAGAAGACGTGAGTGACAAGATAAGTTAATATTGGATCGTGTTAAATAAAAATTCGTTCATTTTTGATCACTATTTGAACAAATCACCAAAGAATGATGGGCATCATACAGCATCGTTTTAGGTACGAAAAAGGAACATTTTTATGTTTGAATATAGTTATCAAATACTGTCTCAGCAACATCGTAGTGGAGTTTTGTATGCATTCATTAATGAGTCTAGAAAGGAGTCTTTTCCTTGTTTAATTATTAAAGTGCATTTGCGATGCCCTATTATGATAAAATCTCCTAGCTTCCTCTTAATTAAATCGAAAGAATATGGTTATTTTACAAAATAAATATAATTTTTAATTTAAAAATTAGCAGCATTACTTTCACGAACTTCTGTACAAAACTAATTATAAATGTAAACAGTTATACTAATATTATAACTGATAACATTTAATAGTATTCAGTGGAGCTCTTTCTTAAAGGCCGGCAACGCATTTGCAGTTCCTCTGGTGTTGCAGGTGTCCATGGGCGTCGTTGAGCACCTCGGTGTTTCCGCCGCTCGTTTGCCGCCTTATCTTATAAAAAAAAACCACGATATTTCTTATTATTCTATAATCTTGAATAAGAACGTATTTATTATACGAAAGTGGACCAAGTACATGATGAAAACATTATAATGAAATATTAACATGTCTTGAAAATCTTAATAAAACAAAAGTGAACATATACTTAATTATGAAGAAAAGATTCGAAAACTCTCTCCGTGTGTATGTAAAATCTCGTGATGTTAATAAATTTTGTAAGCACGGGAGCGCTTTTTGAATAAACACGAGGCTTCTTCAAACGTGGAAAGAATATTAAAGGTACCGAAATTATTTTTGTAAAAAACTTTTACGTTTACTGGATAAGGCAGAGTTAGATACTATTTATTTCATCGAGACCTCATTATGCCTTATTTATTTTTAACCGACTTCAAAAAGGAGGAGGTTATCAATTCGTCTATAAATAACAATAATGGCTCATCCATTTATACGTGTCTCATCGCTGAATAAACACAAGGGCTCATGATATAATATTTCATCTGCCTCGCCTTTGTCGTTTTGTTTAGTCTATTAATACCAATATAATTCCTTTGTTAAATAATTTCTGATATATTCTATATCCATTCTGATATATTTTTAGTCTTTGCAATCGTGAGAAATGATAGGTATTGATACGGATAATAATTAACACGAATTTAATAAATGGAATTTCTTAAGCAAAGAACTTCAAAAAATATATATTTTATTTACTAGGATATAGAAAATAAATGTATATAACTAAATTTAGTAATATAACTGCATGAAAACATGCATGCCTGATATATGGATTTTCATGCATCTTTAAGTAACAGTAACTAAGTAAAGTTATATATTTTAACAATACATTGTAAGTGAAACTAAAGGAGCTTGAGTTGTTAAGTTTAAAATATATAGCAAGTAGTATTTCAAACTGACATTACACCTGGTTTAAGTCTTTCTTGATAGTTTTGTTTCAAGAGAGAGCTTAATTAACTTCACTAAACATCTTATATTTATCTCAACAGTACTGCATGAAGTACTAACTTAAATAATTATCTATAATTATTTTATAGAATGTGATATCATTTTTTTATGTTTTATCTGGTATTTTTACAGATTTGGGTACAGAGGGGGGATACTGCCTCCCCCTCTTCATAGATGGATAATCGTCGTTGGCATTCTTTATGTAAAGTTCTCTAATCATAATCTTATAATATAATTCTCTTTTAACACAACCTTATAAAATACATTAATTTTTACAAGCTTAAATTTTTAATTTTCTTTTATATCTTACCTCTCTTCTGATCTCTGAATGTTACAGCCACGAGAAGTGTGAAGGAGCCGTGCTAAAAGACATCCACAATTTCTGCCTACCCCCGTTGAGGTACTGATGTTACGTTTACTTCAAATAGGTATTCTGTAAATGTCGTGTTACCTATTTCCATTTTCACTGTTCAAGACGTAATTTTATGTGATTAGATACAAAACTATTGAATTAGTCCCTTTTATTCTCAAAATGTACTCGTAACGAGGTAATGTTTGCGTAGCGAGCTCACACGAGCGTTCAGGAGTCCAATCGTATTACCTATTTAGGTCAAACACGAAGTAAACACGTCCGATCGGGTACTTTACCTGTCATAATAGGAATACCTAGACGCGATTAGCACTATCGATAAATGTATTGCATAGCTTCATGTTAATTCTGTAGAAGCGGATAAAAGGAGAGTTATTTCTATTTGGCAATCTGTACCTTCAGAAAAGGAAAAGAGTGGCGTCTTATCACCGTGCGCCATACCTCTGTTCAATTTAAATACATGCTTAAATTGCGCCCAAAAATTAACTCACGCATTTATTACGTAACGTGATTAATACGTAACTATTAACTCAATGAAAATTATGTTGTTGGTTGGTAGTGGTAGTCACGTTACATCTTATGGGTCGTTTACGCGTTCAAAGAATGTTTTACTTTTAATTTGTATATGTCACCGTGAGATTGTAAACATGGTCAGAGATGGGATTATAATTCTCACTAGATGTATTGTTAACTGACGGCCAATTTTGAAATGAACGATTCGATGAATGATAAATACATTTTAATAACTTAATATTGCTAGCAATTTACTTTTTGTTCCGAAACCAGATGTTTGTAAAACTTAATAAACATTTGTAACATTTAGTTGTTCTCTTCGGTCTTAAATATTTATTTATAAGTTAAAAGGTGAATATTGATTTCGGCAAAAGATTTATTTTTATTTTTTGTATTATTTATTTAATCTTGATTTTTCTTTTTAAATTTAATATGTATTCTAAACGATGTACAAGCGTTTTTGGCGTAGAAATGCAATGGGTCTATAGCGCAGTGCGACAAAAAATCGTGATGATTTCAAATTTTGATTTGTCATGATGCAAAAGTACTTACAGCATAGTACTCGTGCACACCTCGATTTGAAAATCGCCAGCGACAATGTTCAGTTGGCATTTCATTATCAAAGCATAAACACGTCGGTACCCTTTCCCTCAGAGAAATCTCCAGGCGAGTCTATTGACGTGGAATCACGTCACATCACGTCCAAGCAACCGAAGCATTTTTCAACCACGCAAACATAAAATCACAAAGGGACTGAACAAACAGTTTATAAATTGATTATAGAATACATCTTTGTCACAATTCAGTGAGAGTCTCGAGCAATAACATAAATGTGACGAATTTGGTAGAACGTGACTTTTATTACATTACGTTTGCTATTCACGTCGTAAACTATTAATAAAAATGACAAAATTCAAATTGCAGTCTGGTATTTTGTATTAGTTCTTATATTTTAGAAATTTTATAACCATTCTCACACATTAAAATAATTTTAACTTTAGTCAATTTGAAAGTTGTAACAAACGTACTATTTATTTTAATCGATTAAATATTAAACAATTAAAAATATAACAGAGTTAGTATTTTAACGTTATATTTTACTGCTCATATCTTTGAATATTTATTGAACTTGTGTGACCTCGGGCAGAGCCACCAGATTTTTTTTTATGGAAGAAGGTGTCAAGCGAGCTAGCGGATCACCTGATGTTAAGTGAGCGCTACCCATAGACATCCGCAACAAGCAAATGTGTTGCAGATGCGTTGCCTACCTTTATTGGACAGAGGAGGGCATAGACAGGAATAAAGATATTTCCTTTTTCCCGTTAACACCCTACCCGTCCAATCCTCTTCCCATTCCCATCCTATCCTTATGAGGAAAGGGTGGGTAGGGGAAGAGGACTGCAATTAGGCCTTGGCCTCTAGGTATTGTTCCTTACATGTGTTAAATGAGATCATCAATTCACAGCCAAATCTTCAGGACATAGGATCTTCGAGCTAAAATTAGATGTACTGATTTCTTTAATAAAACGGACGAGTAGAAATACGATGTATTACTGAAAATACTGATGCTTACATTTGTATTTATAACAAAATACAAAGGAATTTAAGTAATCATTTTGATACGCTAAGCCACTAGTCATAGGTATTGGTTAATATTTTTAAAGAGCAATTTCATACCGTTCAATACAGATGGATTAGGAAGCTAAAATTACACGTCAGAGACTACGCGGGCTGCTGGCCGACCCTGTGCATTATTCATGAGAGACTTTTAAAAGCACGACAGAGTTCAAAAACTTTGTCGGTATAAATATTACCTCACTTCTTCGTCTAAAGGGCTTTAAACCAACTTAAACTTTTTAATACCCTCTATGTATATAAATATACAAATTAATTAGCATTTTTATAGTAGAAGCTAGAAATACAGCAAGTTGGTCACCTGATGTTGTTACTAACGATATTGTGGTTCCAGACGTTCACCATGAAAATATAAGTCAAATCAATGTGGACCAATATTATCAAGACTCGAAACTTGTAAATTGCAGAATGGAAAACATTAAGAGCATTTGATAAATTAATAAGATTTAAATGTAAAACAATTATGTTTTGGTGCTACAGATCGCAGTTGAATTTAATGTAAAATTTCATGGCATTTTTTATCTATGATACTGGGCCTTTTCACCGTTTTTATTTTTTATTTTTGCGGGTTCGATTTGCCATTTCCCAGGATTAAAAATCTTGAATACAGTTAAAATTATCTTTAAAATCTAAATGAAGTTTTCTTATAGTTAAATTTTGTATCTGCAAAATTTAACGTACTTTCCCTCCGTGTGCCATAGCCGCGGGGCGCCCTGTAATACTATTTGTTGTAAAAATATTTTAGGCGTGTATAAGAGGCGCAATGTATTGAACGGATACGGACGCAGAAAGGGGCTTGTCGTGGTTGACACTGCGAATGACGTGCGTATAGCATCTGTGCGCGGACAGCCGTAGTGAAGGCTGTCGCATCCGACACCATCTTCGTGCGTATGAAAACAGTTTTTTAAACATATCATTGAGTGCGCGGGACGTGGATGCACGTGTCCGCGTCCGCTTATTGCGTAAGGGCTGTAAGATTATTTACATTTATTTTTAAGTACCTAAGTAGAATTAGAAATATTACGAAATAAGAAAAAACTTAAAAGGGTCATTGTTAACATATATACTAGACAATTACTATACAATAAGTCTAAGCTCAAAGTATAAACCATATCAAGTCATATGAACTACTGCGACCCAAACAACTGAAATCTTAATAGAATTTTATGTTCTCATCTTATATAATTTTTTAAATCTTATAATAATAATTCATTTTATTTTTGCGAGTTCTGTTGAACTTTTAGACCCTTGTCACAAGCATTAATCCCATTTGATTGTGATTTTTTTAGTAACAATGTCTGAAATATCTCCCTTAAAACTTCCCAATCTCATTATCAATTCCGATCTTGACGTCAAAACCAATGTAACTCATCCGTTCCCTCTAGAGCACACGAATTTAATAGGTTTTTAACGGCTATTTATATCTACCACTGAGCCTCTATCGATTAAAACATCAAACACAATTTGATGGCGAAGATTTTAATAAGAGTTTAATAAATGAAATGGTTATTACTGGTCGAATTACAATAGGGATATTTAGATGCCATGACCGCAATATGAAAATAGTCAATAGTCAATTGTTTATTGCATTCCATTAGTAGTACATTGGTAGTATATAATTGGGTAAGTTCAATATGGACCCTGTCAGGCACAGCAATATTAGGAGAGGAGAAGTTGGCTACAATATCAACTTAGTATATAATTTGAATTTAGAACATGCACGAAAATCCTCACCGAGATAATGAATTTGAAAACGTAAACGATCCCTATTTTACAAAATAAAATACAGGAAGTTGAGTCCTCGGATGATCTGGTACAAATAAAGAAAATATATTTATTTAACCGAAAAAAGGACTCACACAAAAAAAGTTTTACAAAAAAATATATAATAATAAATACTATAAAACATAATTAATGTGACATTTAAATTAAAAACTATGCTATAACAAAACAAACTAATAACTTATTAAATTTTGAACGAAAATAACTAATTGTATGTTCTTTTATCGGTAAATTAGGTCAGCAGTTCATCATTGAACTGTGCCCGAAGTCAAAATCATCAACATGCCGATTTTCAGTGCTAATCTTCATGCTTCATGATACTTAGATGAACTTCTTTTCAACTCACCAGTAGATTTTCTTTCAATGTGATTTCAATTTTCATGTATGCTTGATCAAAACTATGAGATTAACAAAATATTTGATCTGGGATTCATAAGGAAAAAAGTGAAAAGAACTAATAAGCATGAGTAAAAATAATACATCTGATGAAGTAATATTTCTTTAGGGGAGAAGAATCCCTGTAGTTAGACAAATATAAGAGACGCTGAAAAATTTGAATACTACTTTGTTAGTCTGTTACAACTTTAAATAGAACATTTAATAAACACAACACAAAACGAGATCCACAACACCCGACGGATCGCAAAACATAATTCGAATGGTGGAACAATAAACGTATCCGATAGTAATTTCGGGCGTTGGGTTATTAAATTTTGATTAAAATGCGAGATTGAGATTGGGGCACTGTTTAACTAACGACAGCTGTTCAGATTAACAAAGGCCGTAAATTGGACAGGCCATTTCATTGGTACGCAATATATACGAGTAGGTAAGGAATATAAAAGGTCTAAGTTAGTTAAAATAACCTCTTTACTTTTAATAATAGATGCAGCTAGAGATAACGAGCTCTAGTCGTCTTTGCCGACAACTTAGACCACTGCTGGACTTAGGCCTTATTCATTGATCGAATGGGTAATATACGTACGGGTGCGACATGCTAAATTATAGAATTAGAAAGAAGAGGAAAATTGAGCAATATATACGTCGATGGTTCGATTTGAATGATGAATGAGAGAAGATCGAGAAGATATGCTTATATTGCGAAAAGTTGGTAGGGGTCATCCTGGGCGAACTTTTATCGACCAGGTTGGTGATATATTAAAGGAAGGTGGCATTAAGATTATCTATACCTGACAAACATGACGTAGATGTATGAATGCAGAAGAAGCGAGAGAGATGTGCCAAGACCGTGCCAAATACTAAACCATAGTCTTTGCCTACGCCTGTAGTTTAGGGGCGTGAGTGCTTACTTATTTATTTATACGAATGGATTGAGGTGCTACAAGTAAAATTCACTCTTCCAGTAAAAGGAAAAAAAGCCAGCGGCCCTAGAGGAGTGTGTGTTGCACTTCTTTGGGTTGTTGTGATTTTTTATGAGAAGCGATTGTAACGTTAGGTGAATTGGTTGCTAGCTTGTTTCCTTCTCCCATAAATAGGTCCTATTTGTTAATAGCAGTGAGTTTCTCGTAAAAAATGCAAGAGATTTTTGTCCGTTATATTTTTTTTGTAACAAGCTGTGCCCGCGACTTCGTTCGCGTGGATGACGAAACTTATCAATGAGTTTATTTGTGTAAAGCGCTATTTGTGTAGAACGTTATCTATCGAGCATAGTATATGATATCTTTGCCCGAAGCATCGCTCACGATCTGTAATTTTTTGTAGTAGATTTCTACTTTGGTACCTGTTTAGCAGGACAACCGATAGCGAAGCTGACATTTATTGCAACGAATGCTCACAGGGATAATGGTAACGACGGATAGTCATCGTACGACATCAATTGAGAGTTTCAGCATACACGACATTGTCAGTGAGCCCGTCCGGAATATAAACATAAAGGTTTCTTGGACTGTTCACACGAGAAAGAGCGACGTAAAGCTGATCTTGTGAAAAACAATTCGCGCTAAGATCTACGCCAGCAACGCCTAGAGTCTGATCTTGTGCCTTATTTATTGTCATGGCGTAACATAAAGCTACTGGAAACTGTAATCTCTTAAACTAAAATGGGAAATTGTTCGGAATCAAAGGAATTCTAGGAATCAAAACACTTTCCCCGGCACCACAACCGGTTAAAATTTCTGCCTCAATTATGTTAGGTTGTAATTTTATGACCTTTAACCGAGTACCATTGCACAGTTTAGGAGGATTTAATTATAGGAACACTGATTTTTTACTTAATCGTGTGTGGAAGTCCAGGTACATTTAATGAATTCAAAAATTTTATCGGATAATTAGTGGAGTCTTCTTGATCCATCATTCTATTGATAGAGATATACTCTCGACTTTCTCCTTGAATACGTGACAGTATTTCATTATTTTGCATATTATGCTTGATCATTTCGAGGAGTTAAAAATAGACCTCTTACATAACCAAATATTGTGCTGATTTAATTTATAGAATGTTAATAAGAACAACGCTCGCCGCTCGACACGTCCGTTCAAATCAAACTTCAAAAATGTATGATTGATGCGCGCGGGCTCTCACTCTGTCCTTATATATAAGTCGAAGGCGAGGGCCGAAGGTTTTTGGCTTGCACCGTACCGTATACATTTACATCATAACTTAGTGAACTCCACTGCGGGTAACGTAGACTACGACAAACTTATTATTTGCGGTTGGTACAATAATCAGGTCTAGGGATCGAACCGCAATATTAAGTTTGTTTTTAATTGTATATATTTTTCCGGGATAAAAAGTACCCAGTGTGGTGCCCAGGATGTTAAAAAATAATTATACCAAGTTTCATCGTAATCGAACTGGTAGTTTTTGCGTGATGCCTTTTTTATGGAATGAGGTGGCAAACGACCAAGCGTATCACCTAATGTTAAGCGAACGCCACTCATAGACATCCGCAACAAGCAAATGTGTTGCAGGTGCGTTTTCTACCTTTAATGGACAGAGGAGGTTTTTTTCGCGAATGTTTTTTCTTCATCATTTTTTTTTGTTATTAAACATAATCGTATTACGAAGATACTTTAAATAATTTCATGACTGCTTGAATTTTTGTGCATTGACCTGATCGAAATAGTGCGATACCAATTGCGAACTCGACATGCATGAAATTGACATTCTGCATCGAATTTCGTTTGTGAAGTGCTCTCGAGAAAATAACTTAACTCACACTTAACCACATATTAAATATAAAATGAAAGTTTACTCATTTATAGAATGAAGTCACTTCAATATTATTTTACTTCTGTAAAGCACATGTATGTTAATATTTCAATCGCTTTGGTCACAAAGGGAAGCTTTATTTACCTACATCCTTACTTCACCTATGTCAGATTTTTAAGTAATTGTCTCACAAATAATATATTAACAGACTTCAAAAAGGAGGTTATCAATTCGATAGGTATTTTTTTATGTATGTACATCGCTTACTCCGTGATTTATGATCTGATTTCGATGATTCTTTTTTTGTTCGACAGCTCGCCATTTGATCCTTTTTTTTAGTCAAGATCCGACCGGTAGTTTTTGAGTTATTCTTAATAATGCATAGTATGACAAAGCTGAGTTTTAATTTCTTGGCTTACGTAGGCTAAACTATATGACTTACATTAAAATAATGTATTAAATATTTGTAGCCCTTTAAATAAGCTAAATAAAAGTCCGCGATGACATATATCTATCTTGTATGGTTGTCACACGATAACAATTTTTTTCTTAGGAAACATACATACGCATACGCCACTTACTACGCTATTATTCGTGTTCGGTATGAATCCTTATCCATTTAAATGTGTTAATTATCAAGATAATTTAATGTAGATTATAATTGCCCTTTGAAATATATCATTCTGCCCAATAGCTTAGAAGGTATTAAAAGATTAAACCACAAAGTAAGTGAAAACTACGCGCAAGTGACTTCAGTTCAGTTCAGTTCAGTTCGCGCAGTAGAGGGCTAGGCTTAGCGATGCGATACGATGTTTTCATGTATTATACACACTAAAAAGTAAGAAATAAAAAAACTACGTTTAAAAAAAACCGACTTCAAAAACTAAAAAGTATAAAACAACTTAATAACGATTTAATTGAATACACCTCTTATACTCGTACAAACCTTTAATATTCATAAATACTATTATTTGTATGTGCTACTTATTAATAGGTTCGAACTCGGTGCCTAGGAAACCGGTACAAAAAGAACTCGAATTATATGCGATACTATTAGAGGAAGCTTGTAATGTGTATGTTTTTATGGAATTTTTTGCTGAGAAAATCGCTTTAGTTGCAAAAAATAATGTAACCAATAGTTGCCCACGACACTTTTATGAACCACTCGTTGAATGAACTCATAAAATATTTGTTTTTGAACGTCTCAACCTTCTTTTGATTAAATTGCAAAAGTGATTTTCTATTTTCTGGGCTTAATTGTATTGAAGTTATAACACAACAAGAACATTTTTAACGCACATACATATCTAAGTAATTTATGTAGATACCTACATTCTACAGGCTCTATACGACTTTTCTTTACTTTTCCACTAAACAATAGTACGAGTAAGAGCACGAATTCCTCTTAATGTATTAATATTTTATTTTCTATGTACCAAAATCTAGAGAATTTATAAATACTTATGCTTAAGAAATATTTCATTTTGCGATTTAGAATAACGCCACCTA
>JWHW01030180.1:43191-56080 GCA_000931545.1 Papilio glaucus | reverse complement strand
CTACGCGCAAGTGATTTCAAAAGCCGCGCAGTAGAGGGCTAGGCTTAGCGATGTGTTTAGTACTATGTACTTTTGTTTGTTTTCATGTATTATACACACTAAAAAGTAAAAAATAAAAAAAGCCAACTTTCAAAAACTAAAAAGTACAAAATAACTTAATAAAGATTTAATTGAATACACCTCTTATACAAATCTAATATCTTAAATATTCATAAAATACTATCATTTGTATGTGCTTCCTATTAATAGGTTTGAAGTCGGTGCCAAGCCAAATATAATAGTAGGTACACCTAGACTCTAGACCTACACTCTCCACTCGTGACTTTGAGCGGGATAGCTTCGTCTAGATCATAAATAAACAAAAAGAACTCGAATTACGTGCGATACTATTAGAAGAAGCAGATGCTTGTAATGTGTATGTTTGAATGGAATTTTTTGCTGAGAAAATCGCTTTAGTTGCAAATAATAATGTAACCAATAGTTGCCCACGACAATTTTATGAACCACTCGTTGAATGAACTCATAAAATATTTGTTTTTGAACGTCTCAACCTTCTTTTGATTAAATTGCAAAAGTTATTTTCTATTTTCTGGGCTTAATTGTATTGAAGTTATAAGACAACAAGAACATTTTTAACGCACATACATATCTAAGTAATTTGTAGATACCTACATTCTACAGGCTCTATACGACTTTTCTTTACTTTTCCACTAAACAATAGTACGAGTAAGAGAACGAATTCATCTTAATGTATTAATAATTTATTTTCTATGTACCAAAATCTAGAGAATTTATAAATATTTATCCTTAATAAATATTTCATTTTGCGATTTAGAATAACGCCACCTAGCTTAAAATTGAGAAACTTAGTTTAGTTAACTAGAGATTTGTATACTTTAGATTTTTACTCTTTAATTGATTGTTAGAGTAAAAAATATATACGTAATTGATTGTTGTAGGTTTGAATCCGCCATTCGACTATCGTCGTGAACCATTTCCGATCAAGTTTGAGCTTGGTTGTTGATACTCTATTAATATTTCAAACCCATGCGCGAGTAGGGTGAGCGTCGGGCAGGCGTGCCAGCCGTAATAAAAACTATAGGACCTATTCATTTAAGTAATTTGTATAATTTTCGTCAATGCTTGATGCTTTAAAATGATGTAGAACCAATTTTAGGTGAAGGACTAATTGTATTGATTTTACTTGTATGTACCTACATAAGTACCTAAGCTATTAAATACATAATGAATTATGTAACAAAATATGAATTTGTGCATTTATGTATTTCCAAAAATACTTTGTACTACATTCAAATTTCCGCTTAATATTAAAATTGATTTTGTCATTACAATTTGCTCACTTTGCTCAATTCAGTAGGAAGCCTTTAATATGATTAAATTTCACTCCATCGGATTCACGTTAAACGAATCTTTGCGTTAAAGGGCCACATTTACCAGAATATAAAACTCACTTCTAACAATAATTGGATTTCTACCAAGAGAATTTGATAAAATTAGTCTACGGGCTTACTCAATTTTAATATAAAATTTCTATTTCAATTCTTTTTTTAACCACTATTGCACTAGATGAATAGGACGTTCAACTGATGATTACTGTCCTGATGATCTACCTACCTAGGATATCTTCTTAAAAACTGATATATAAACTAGTTAGTTTATACATATAGAATAGTTATTTTACAGGTTGCATTTTGGGGAGTGTGCGCAGGAATGGCACAAATTAATTCCCCCATCTCCATTCTACCATTGGAAGTTTAGACATACGGCAGGTCTCCATCCTTTCATAGTAGAGATGCGGCGCGTTCGAACGAAGCGATTCGAATCTTCATTCATTGTGCGTATTTGATTGAAATTATTTAATACCAATTAGTTAAATGTAAAACTTTTAAAATATTTATAAGTTTAAGGGCTAATTTACAAAAAATTAATATGCTTTGCTAACGCAGTAGTGCTAGTAACGTAGAAGTGACTATTCACCAATATACATTTTCTTGAGTATTGTAATTTATTTTTTTAGCTATTTAATTTCATTTAAGTAAGTTGCTTATAAATTCTCATATTTTCCGACTAAGAAAATACTTCTCAAATGATTGATTGATGATTGATGAATACAAATTAAATAATAAATAAAGCCAACATTTATTATTTTAGATTTATATACATTGTGTTTTTATTTATTATATTATTTTAGATTTGTTTCTTCATACTTCCCTATTTCTTAATAAGTAAGAAAATATTATTATAATTGTATCGCTGTGTGGTCAGTATAGAATCAAAGTATCGTGAAGCATGAAGGTTAGAACTGAAAATCAGCGCTGTGTTGGGGGTTTTGACTTCCGGCACAGCATAATGCTGAGCTACTGACCTAATTTACCCAATAAGACTATGTAATTTTACACATAGATATATTTCTTTCGGTAAATATTTTTTTTCCCTTTATGAGATGTACGGATTTTATGGCGTTTATTTTTTACCAGCTGTGCCCCACGGTTTCACCCGCCCTGCAATTTTACTTAAACGAAATTATATTACCTATTTAATACTACCGTAACCTCATCATCACTTCAATTTTATTAATCTGTATAGATAGATTTTATTTCAAAACTTTAATGTTGAAATATTATTATTGTTTACACTTTTTATTAGGCCAAATAGTATTTAGAAAATTGTTATTGATTTATAAGCGCCATCTAGTTTCCAACTTTTGACTCTGACGCTCTACCCTCAATTTCGTACGCACAGGTGGTATATGAATATTTTCTTATATATGCATCAACAACGTTTGTCTTTTACGACGGAAATATAACAAAATGACCAACACCACTAGAAACCAGGATCGAATAAAATATTTTAGGTATGAAATCTATAGCGGCCTACTGAAACGAGGTCGAAACGTTTCAATTCCCGACAAAGCAAAAATAAAAAAAACCGGTATCTGAACGATCATGCGATGATGTCCGATATGACAAATATGATGTGTACAAAATCTTTGTTATGTGCAGAATCGAAACTGTTTTTTGGAGTAACACCACAAGCAATGGGGTCTCTGAATTTGTATATTACGATTATTTTGTAAAACAAATACAAGAAAGTTTATTGTATTAAAAAATTTTACTTCCGCAAAGACAGTTATTTTTATTTAAAATAATGTCATTTACAATACTCTCTTGCTATATGTTAAAAACTAACAGTAACATTCCAACTCTCCCTAAACATAGCAATGCATAGCATAATATACATTCCTGAATATGCGATAATCACTTTACTATAGAATAGTATACGTATACATCTTGTTTTTTCAAAATTTTCATATCACGATTTATTTTTTTATGTTTTTTATAGCCTAAAAAAGCTACATATATACATTTTTTTGCTTTTGTTAAAAAAAAAACAATCTTGCCACGATAAGGGTTAATAATTGGTGTGACAAAAAATAACATTTCAAATTAAATTGGTAGTTCCTGAGATAATCGCATACAAACAAACAAACCCTTCAGCTTTATTATATTAAAAATAGATTCAGTTTTCAGTGTGCATGTATCGTGAATATTCGAACATTATTTGTGCATGTATTGTAAATATTTGCTCAAAGCTTACCCTATATCCAAACATAACTTAAATTTATTACCTCCGGACCCTTGGAAGTAACACAGTGTCTTGTTTTAGTATCCCTTACATAAATAAAATATTAAGTTTTAAGGCCAAAGACAAGCTTGTCGCGAAGTTATAGTTAGGTAACTAAATATTCCTTGTTGCTAAGAAGGGTTCTTTGCAAAATCCATGAAATTCACTTATTATCTAACTTTAGTAGTTATAATTAAAATGACTTAGTGAAGTAGAAATATTACAATTCTTGCTCTTCTGTTCTGTTTGTCGGTTACAAAACGCACAACGTGTTTCAATTCTCTAGACGTTCCTTTGATACTCTATGCAGAATAAAATTTCGTATAGAATAATCATCGCGCGTACGGCAAAGGATTGGAACAAGTTACCAGCGTCTGTGTTTCCATCGAATTATGACGGTAGCTTAAGATTGAATAGGCAAAGGCAAAATTCGTGTTTACCGTCTTTCGACCACATCACTACTTAACATCAGAGGGTATTGTAGTCAATCGCTGTGTTATTCAATGTAAAAAAACAACTTGTTACAATAATCGGCCTTTCCGTGGAAATTTTAAGTCAAGTAAAAAGAAGTGCAGATGGGAATTTGTTTAGTGATATCATTATCAACGAAAGTACATCTTTCAGCAGATTCTTATAAAGGTATAACATACAAAAATATTTTAGCAACAAAAACTAGTGGATAAAATAGTGAAATAAACAATGTTTATATAGCTAGCTGATCAAACATATATCAGTTAGAATCTCGTTTATTTGCTCCTATATGAAATAAATAGCAAAATACTTCTATCAATTTTTTGTTTTTCTATATTTTCCTTTCATTAATATTAGTACATTGGAAAACTCTTTTTAATGACAACTGAAAATCACTACAATTAAAACTATTATAATCGGATTCCCAGTCAACCATTTGATTTTAAAACTAATACTTTGTTAAATTAAATCCATAAGAACGTTTGCAAAACTGAGGATATTGATCGGATTTTCTACGATACGTGAACTCAGATTAACAAAACTTACCAATCAAATCATGACTGTATAATTTATCCATTAACATAATATTATGTTGCAGCAAATACGAAGGCTTCGTATTACATGTTCGTTATACAACGCACAAGAAATACTTTGAAAGATGAATTATCAGAGTGTATTTTGACTACAAAGAGACTCAAAATTAAATGCGGCGAGGTAAACAAGAGGTAAGACTCGACATTTCTGACTGCTAAATTGGTGAACAATTAATTGCTTGAAAACCCTCGAACACCGTACTTGGTCTTCATAAAGGTATAAAATTGCGTAATCCATTTACATTGGAAAGTAAATGTAAATGTTTTAGAAATGTTTATGTTTACTGCAAATATATAAAATAATGATCATCGTTTCATCGGTTTCTATATAGATTATAGCTTTTTGCAGATTATAATAAACATAAATATGAGAGACTTGTATGTATGATAAGACTAAGGCTTAGTTTGTTATAGAAAACTTCGTAGCAACGTTCGTATTTGCTTATACACGGGAGTTATGACAAATATTGTCTGTTTAGAAAAAACATTTAAACTATTCAATTATGAATAATTGTTAACTACAGATCGATCATATTCTATGGGAATAATTTATATATTAGTGGTTAAGCAATATTATTGCAATAACATAAAATATTATTTCAAATTAAAAAAGATTTTAAAATAAATTTACAGCAACAGTTGCGGCATATTCCAGATAAAACCGCTCTGATAATATTAAATTATTATAGAGTGCTCCCTCCACGCTGCATACGAGTCAAGTTGAGAGGCTCACAAACAGTTGAGAGACTAATAATTCTATTTCTGATAAAAAGGAGTGCTTATGATCTAGTGATTGGGTTTGTGAATTTTTGGCATATGTTAGCGTATCACAATTGTATTCCTCGATTCAATATCTACCCACATTAATACTTTTATTATTTATGCGCAAACAGGCACCGCACGAGCGGTCATTCGTGATAGAAACGTCAGGCCTGACGACTGTATTGCTTTGAAAATAATTGGTTTTTAAATATAAGATATACTTGTTGAAATCAGTGTTGGCGTATCATTTCTTAAGGTTAGTATAATACATATAAAATGAAAAACGTATAAATTCAACAATGTACGGTACGGTCTATCGATAGTATAAGATTCTGAAGATTATTATTGTCAAGAGCTAGGTACTGTACCTTTAATATATACCTCCTTTTTTCTGCAAATGAATGAGGATATAATTAGAAGGTTTTACTCTCGATACAGGTCTGTGCCAAAATGTAACATGGATTTGAATCGAAACCTTTGCTGATTGTGTGTTCGTTCCAATCGTTCAATACACCTATCGATACAAAAGCACTTTGGAATTTTAAGCTGTTCGCATTACACTGTATACCTAGCCACTATCATATTGTAACATTATCAACAGTGACTCCACTGTTGGTGCTGTTGTACGTATGTATTCCATAACTTTACCACTGTGTACAGTTTTGCAATAAATGATTTTATTATTATAAACTCTATATTTGAAATTTATTTATAAATTTTCGATAAACGTAACGACCCTAACGCAAAGCCTCTTACTCAAGATATTTCATTTTATTCCCCAAGGAAGACACAGTAATCTTCCGCGAGGCCTTGTGATGAATTTTCCGTTGACTTGTGGATTCCGGTTTCATTTTCCGGTTGACGACAATTTCGTCCTCCAATACAAAGTTTATTTGATCGACACGTCCCTTATTCCAGTACTAAATCAGAACTCGCCTCGGTGAACGGCTTTGTTCCGTGTTACCTTTGCGCTTTAGATAAAAAAAAACTATTTTCGTCAAAATTGAATCGGCTCAGCCGAGGCGAATTCCGAACATTTCGTCACATGAAGAAATATTAGACAAAATTGTGATATTTTTTATTTAAAACATTAAATCATCTTACTTCCGTAAAACCCGATGGTACACTGGCTCATACAACCAAATAGAAATCAGACTTATTTGCATCTCTTTTTGTCCAAAACTCACGACTGATACTGGCGATAGTCTAACACCTCAGATATCTAGAAGCCTTGCATAGTCTTGACATGAGTAAAACCAGTGAAGCGGATGGGATACCAGCTGTTGTACTTAAAACGTGTGCCGAGTTGTCTCCTTTTCTGACACATTTGTATCGCTTCTTGTTTAAACCTGGAAAAAATACTTAATCCTGGAACCTAGATAGCGTGCAGCCCGCACCTGTAAACCCTGACCCTGCAAATTACTCGCACATTTCAATAACCTCTATCTTTGTAAGCCTTTACTAGCTAGTTCCGATTATTGTAAAGAACCCATTTTTCATCACAGGTAATGATTCGGTTTAAAATACCTTCATTATTGTGCCGATTTAGTAATGTAACGCAACAGTCGACGCGATGAGTCTATAGCTGTACAAATTTGAATTTGGAATTCCTTACCAAAGAGGAGAAATTCGTGATTAAAGTGGCCAGTACGAAAAACGCCAATTTCGTATGTAAGGACCTAATATTTAACAAACTTCCAGCTTACGGCATATGCCCTGGTCTGATTGTGTGGATACAGGACTTCCCGCTTTCTTCGCTCCTTGTTGTCGTCGACGGATCTTCGTCTGTTCCTATGACGACCAATGTCGGTGTTCCTCAGGGTTCCGTTCTATCTGCAACACTCTCTTTGCCTCGTAGAAAGAAATCTATCGAATGATCGGACCAGCAGTAATCATGTGCTATTTGAACGAGAGGTCACGGTAGAGCCTATTGGGGCAATGTCAATCTTGTGTGAATCAACATACCCAAAGCACAAACATGTTTATTTACCGCCAAAAGGAGCCAGTTCACCTTAGCTCCAACTTTTCAGAATGTATCCCTAAAATTCACCGACTATCTGAAGTTACTGGGAGTTCAGCACACGGCGAATCTTAACTTCGGATTGTTTAGCGAATCTAAGGCGAAGGTAGCTGCTAAGCTGAGCCCTTTCAAAGGTACGGCAGTACTTCACACCGGGACTGCTTTTGACTTTATGTAAAGCACAGATCCGACGCTGTATGGAGTAAAGCTGCCATATCTGTATAAATATTTTAAATACGTTATCATTTTATTAAATACGTATTTAAGTTATAAAAGTGAGAGAAAGTATTTGCAAGGGATGTCCGAGGAGAAATTATATCGATTAGATTATTTACATACTAAAGAAATGTGGAGTCCCCGTAACCCACAAGCATGTATGAGTAGATGAATGGATGCTGATGAAATGAGAGAGGTGTGCCAGGATCGCGCCAAAGAGAAATCCGTTGTATCTACCTACCTCTGGTTTATGGGCAAAAGAGCATATTTATTTATTTATTGCGCTATATAATCATGAATATAGTAACTTGATGGTAAGAGAGCCTCATACCTATACCCCATACCTTCCTATATTAACCGTCGGTCTTTGTCAAATATTGTTAGATGTCGATTATAAGTGTAAGCCGTAAGTCAATACGACTTAGTGACCTTCCAAAAAGAGTAATAACATGGAGAAATAGTATTAAATAAAGTATAGAAACGCAACTATAATAATTTCCTAGGATCCTTTTTTAATGACCGCTCCAACAATAATGGCGCGATTCCAATGCGAAAAGAGGCAATAGCGAATTTAACGAGTTGGAAGTTGAAATCCAATTTATCATTTGCAGCGGCAGGTCAAGCGGTCTTAGCTATAGAAGTGTGTCAAATACTTCCAATGTTCGCAGCCAATGCTTTTACATTGCAGTTGCAGACTTCTTTGAACCGAAGACTAACAAATTCATTTATCATTCCTTATATTTTGACAATAATTATTATTTGAAGTATCTAATAATTTAGTTCTACAATTAAATAATAAATAAATACAAAAAGGGGTAGCCAGAGATTATCGACTTCCATTTGGCATGGTCCCTCTTCTTTTAAATTTATCCTTACTCATCGGTTATACGTATTCTTTTTCAGTACCAACTTGGTCGACGTAAGTTCATCTCGGACGTCCTCTTCCTATCAGTCGCTCACTTTTGCAAACACATAATTAATTGTGTACTACTTTTATTTGAATTTATACCTTAATTCTATTTCTTCTAAGCGACCGGTAATCAGTTACACGTTTTTGCCAGAACACCGCGCGAGACATTAATGTAATTATAATAGCCCATGTAAGCCTTATGGACGTTACTGTTAGATTTTTACTAATATAATTAGGAAATTAAGAGAAAATATTTGTTTATTTGGAGTCATTTACTTCGTACGTATATTCTGTATATGCTATATTTTCACTACATTTATTGAAACAAACCTAAACCGTTCACATACTGCTAGTATATAATATTCTTATAAATATAAAGATAACTAAAGTAAAAATACGGTAATAACCTAACTATCATAATTTTGCAAAAGTTTGAAAACAAGGCTATGTGCCACAGCTATTTATAATATATTTATACCCCTTATTGCTCAAACATTGGATCACTTTCGAAATGGGATTTGTGTTCGATAGATTTCTTTATTCGACGTAATAAATTCGTGGCCTAATGCTAAATTACTGTGTACCGCCTTTTGAATTCATTTTCCTAATATATAACTGTGTTTACATTATAAAAAGGGTGCACTGTTGATTAAAATAGACAGGCAAACAGACACGCTTTGCTGAACAACTGAATTATCTGCAAGTCACAAACATAATGCAGTAAAGGAAATCAAACACAATAAGGTTATTTCAAAGCGACCTTTCCTCTGTTCAGAGCAAGGTAAGCCCAACAAATGTATACAATTCCTTCCCCCAAAGTCATAAGGCTTTCTTCCTTTGTTAATAAAATTGAGATGAATGGCCAAACCATTTCGTGGTTTATTTTAAGGATAAATGCCTTAATAACTTCCGTAACAAAATGGGTTACTTTAAATTAAATGTTGTCAAGCCACATACTTTTATTGGCCACGTACCCTAACTTCAGATTGTATACAACGGGAAAATGAGAATAATTCGTCTGTTTACAAGACCTCCACAGAAATCGTTGAATAAAGAGTAATTATTATTTTTACTAGTCCTACTGATTTAAACATCGCCCTCAAATTTACTGAACGGACACTAACATCGAAGTTAAACATATTGTGGGTAAGAGAGTAGTTCTCCGACGTACATTAATAGTGCGTTACGTAGTAATCCAGAGGACAATGTAATTTCTTAGCGAAATTCTATTAAATAGAAGTCTGTTCAATCAGCACCATGTATACGAGTAAGCTACTATCCAAATCCTGCTTAATTAAATGATGCCACTAAAATTGCGAAAGTTTTTCTTCGCTGGTTTGTTGGACACGTTGAAAGTTGAACTGGTGAAAGGAAAATTATATGGCTTAAGTAAGTAGCATGATCGTTAGGAGACGTCCAAGGCTAACTTGTAAGATTGGTGACACACCGAGAAAATCAATCATCATGTGTACCTAGATGTATGGATATAGAAGTCAGAAAGATGTACCAGGACCAGGAAGATGGACCACCACTTGATCACTGGCTGTGCTTCCTTCTTAGAAACTAAGTGTTGCAGGATCAATACCTCTCTAAATATAAATACATGGCCACCCATAAAACGACAAAAATCTTATAAATAATATACGATCAAATGTCGAAATATTCAATTTATGGAATTAATTATATCAGGAATAGAAAAGTATAAAAATAATATACATTAACCTCATTAAAAATAAACATATAAAATGTTATACAGCACTCTTATATAGGCTTTACAAAACTGACCTTTACCCGATATTCACTTGTAGAAATATCGGTAATACTTCATGAATGTTTCAATTGTCCTCGGCGATGGAAACCCGACAAATAACGCTTTAAACTAAAAATAGCATTCATTTATAACGTCGTTGACGTCAATTCTAATTTCAAACTTGATTGTAAAAATATCGATCTATCAAGGCTGTGTTTGTAACACAGATACGTTAAAAATAGCAAAACTACGTTAGTTTAAATAAACATCAGTATTTTATGTCTCTTTAAAATGTTAAGAGAGAAGGAAAACATTTTAAGTTTATAAATATTTTTTAGAAAACTTTGACATATCCAAATTAAAATAATTGTCATCTTTATTTAAAACTTAGCAATGCCCCGCGGTTTCACCCGCCCTGCGATCTTACTTAAACGAAATGATATTACCTACTTAATACTACCGTAACCTCATCATCATCTCACTGCCCTTCTCCCTCGTATGTGGGGTCGATACAGTATGGCCGTAGCATAGTTAAATTGATATAACTTTTTATTTATAAGCCGATTGAGATTAAACAAATACTAAATGTAAAGTGGAGCTTACCACAATACACTAGTGAAAACCGCACCCATATCGGTTAATCCGTTTCTGAGATTAGCGGAAACAAACGCACAAACTGTCAAAAATTCTATTAATCATTGTTTTGGGTTTTATTGCGTTTATCCTCCTCTTAGGCCTCTAATAATAGTTTTGCTTAAATATCTTCCATGTACAGACAACGATCAGTTACATTTTTTCCCGATCTAAAAACATGTCTAAAACAATAAATTAATTCAATATTTTTGTCAAGAACATCGGACTTAGAAATGTAACATCATCCACTCACCAAAAATATTTTATTCCAGATGTATCAATGCTATTCCCCTGAAGAATACTTACGGCCAGTCTCTCACTTTACTGTGCCGACACTTCATATCAACGAAAATATTAATGGAAGTTTCAATCTCGAAAGGAAAATACACACTACATTTTTCTTTTTATATGTGCGTTTTATATTTTTTTATGCAGCGTAAATTAAATTTCTTTAAAAATATTCCAGGTTCGTATTTAGAATATTTGGCATTGGAATAACGATATCCGTGTTTGAATATTATTACAAGCAATATATCTCAATTGGACTATCCTAAAGGTCTAAAATCCGACGAGATCTACTTTCACTCATCTGCTTACCGGATGAACATCATATCGTATCAAATAAAGTACGTTTGTGAACAAAAAAAAATGTTCTAGAGTATTATTAAAATTATTAAAAAAAATATTTTTAAACTAGCTGTTGCCCGCGACTTCGTCCGCGTGGAATCAAATAAGACATATTAATCACTGCGCAGAATAAAAGTTTATAATCGTATTTTTTACATTAATTGTTTTTACCTTATGTATCTGTATGTATAGATATTTTACTGCTTATGGCAACTTTTGTGACTTTGCGAGTAGTTGTTTTTAACTGTTTGCGCGGAACTCTAATAATTTTGCTTAATAAATTACATTTTTTTAAATTTTAGTCTGTCTGTCTAATTTAAAAATTAGACAGGCAGACTAAAATAAAGGTAACATAAGTACCGTATATACATCATGAGTATTGAGTATGGAAATTTTATTTTGATATTACATACAGACACTTCAATTTTATTTATCTGTATAGATTGCACCAACTAGCTTGCCACACGAAAAATATATCAACAAAATTTAAAAAGCCTGGCAACTGTTATTTACGAATGAATTTCGTTCAGCAAACTTATACTACCGGATTGGCTTTTAACTTGTATTAAATAACTTATGGTGACAAAATGAAGAAAGGGCGAAGGGATGGAAGTGAGTTAAGGTACGGACTGTCTTCTTCTTCTTAGTTCTTAATACGCAAAATACAGTTAATTACTACAAATAAATATGCTTATGACACTGCAGCGTATTGCGCATTTGAAATACAAAGAGCGGTCAACAATACCCACAGTCGCAAAGTAATAACAGCTGTCGGCTTAAAGTCCCTTCGTTGATATCTAGCAAGAGATTCGTAAAAGATTGCTAGATTGTTGTTACTATCCATTATTATATATTTATTTAGGCAACCTTCAAAATACAATCTTGGGTTATGAAATATTTTCTAAAGTAAGTTAAATTGTATTAAAACAAAATTAAAACCAAAAGTATTACAATGACATTGTGAATTATTTGGCTCTTGTCCCGATCCCAACAGTTGAACGATTTAATCGATCAATTCATCAAGTTTTCACTTTATCTTTCTTTTATTGTGGACGAGAACAAAGACTACATAGCTGATGGCGTCAAGGGCTTGCTTCGTTAATAATTTATCGATATGAAAAAGAAAGGTTCGTATTTGTTTTTAATATTTTACTAGCGATTTTCCTCGACTTCCCATTGGTAGGACTAATTTATAGCCAGGAAAACACCCGTTACGTGTGATGACAGCCTAAATTACAAAATGTTTGATTTCTTTGCTCCCA
>JWHW01030180.1:19270-35870 GCA_000931545.1 Papilio glaucus | reverse complement strand
ATGATATGTCTACCATTTGCACACTTCATAAGGACCGATGGCAATATTTTCATAACTTTGTTTTAATACTATGTCCTCGTTGTCTTAGACAGTGTATCTCTTCCAGTCTGCTCCGACTTCCGGTACCTCGGCCCATTGATCCAAAACGATGGATCACCATCGTTTTGGATCCAATCTTGACGTTAAAAATAGAAAAAAATGCGGGATGGATGAAATGGCGACAGGAGTTCCCCTAAAATAAAGGAGAAAATTTACAAAACCGTCATAAGACCTGTCATAAAGTATGGATCGGAGTGGTGGGGTTGTTAAAGCAACAGATTAAAAGAGATGAAAAGAATGCGTATGTTGAGATGGATGTGTGGAGTAACACGAATGGATAAGGCAAGAAATTTATTTACATTACATTTATTTACAGATTATAGGATGCCTGAAAAAGTGGCACCAGTAGTGAAGAAGTGAAGGAGCAAAAGGTTAGCATGGTATGGTCATGTTATGAGGAGGAAGAATGGCATGTGACAAAAATAGTTTTAGATATTAATGTAGAAGGATATATTGGTAGGGGTAGGCCTAAGAAAAGATGGATGGATTACGTGAAAGATAACATGATCAAGAAGGAAGTGACGAATGAAATGACGGATGACAGATCGACGGGGAAGCCGAAAACCAATTATGCCAACCCCACATTAAGCGGGAAAAGGATCGGGAGCTGGTGATTTTTTAATGCTCTAAGTACGATCATCAAAATGTAGAAACATTATTAGGATTGAGTTTAACGCCAAGTACTTAAAAAAAGTATACATTTTTTATTTTAAAACAACTGTGTTTTATAGATTTTAATCTGTAATTTGCTTAATATAAAATTTTATATTGGCAGTATTCCAACAACACCATTAAGTATTTTGGCGTTTAATTAAAAACCTCGGCGTTGCTATGAACATTATTTAACACTTTTCGTTAAATAAATCTGGTCTCGAATTTTCACAGACATACTCTGAAATGTGTCCGTAATTAATTTCGGATAAATAAATTATCGCTTAATAAATCTCGTCTAATCTAATCATTAATTATAAGTATGAAATTATTGTCTCTTAGCTTAAGGTTAAAATAACTGTTTATATTATAAATTTTACTTCAAGTTCTGACTTTAAAAAATCAATTTCAGTATTTTTCAAATGTAATTCGGACTTTTAAATATGTACTTCAGAATTCTGTTATTAGTTATCCAATACGAAGATTTACATTTGATGTGAAAAAGTCCGATTTTCATTTAAAAATGCTGATATTGAGTTGTCAAAGGCATAGTAAGAGCCACACAGCAGCGCTTCAGAGTAGTGACAACCATTGAGAATACTATGTTGTTAAGGAAGAACTTAACAAGACTTTTAGGTTTCACCTTGGCATTAACTTTCGATGACCTAAACCCCTTTACAGTCCGTCTTGTATACTTCCCTGATTGAATTATCCAGCTGACCCAGAATGAGGGTAATGTTTTTCGCGTATGTATGTATGTGTATGTATTTAAGTCCCATAGTGACCTTCATTTTTAATGATTGGGGTGTCGTTAGAATCGTGTTCATCCCCGGAATGTCATGGATAATACGATGATGTCGTCACATTACTTGTTTTAAATGAAAATTAACGAAGCACCTAACATATTCTACAAAGTAATTACGGATTTTTATGTTTAAATAATAGATAGTCCTCTAACCGTTAATTATGTTATTTACATTCACAAAATAATTTTCATCTCTCAAACCCATATATCTTTGCCGCTTTTAGTAAAAACAACGACGATCGAAAAAAAAATCGTTTAATTTTGTACACGTATTCTCATATTATCCAACTCTCACTCATACGTGAAACATTTTTTATAGCTGGCGGGTAATGAAAGACCCGATTTAAAGTCGAGTGCATTTTTAATAAGTTCGCTATTGTTTTAATTTTATCAAACAAGTTACAGAAGGTTACTGAAGCTTTTTTACAATATTTATAAAAGGATAAAATCTTCTTTTGCCCTCGCATATATGCGTTAGCATTTCCCGTAAGCATTTCCTCACATGGAAAAAGAGTTGAATATTTAAATTAAATTTTTATCGTAAAATTACGTGGTAAAGTTAGCCGATCGACAGGCAACAACGTTCTTTTGCTAAGTTAAAAACGTCAAAGTTTTGTAAACTTGAAAGCTCGATTTCATTTAACCATGTTATAAAGTTGTGGATGTTATTATTTAATCTAAAGTTATCAAATACTTAAAACAAACAAATTTCAAACCGTTATTTACTGTTTTATCATGTACGTAATTCATCGCATACCATAAGATGATCTATGTTCATTTGTCATAAAGTTCACTACAAAGCGAGGTCAAATGCTCACAACTTTATCGATCGTCATTTGTCAAACCTTTCAGTAGGTCTGAAGGAAAAGTCAAAATCGTTAGCATTCATCGCACCCGCCTATTCTTATATTATCTCTGTCACAAACTTTCATTCCAAATGACTGGGGATTTAGATTTTATTTTATTATTGAATAATATTTACTTTGTAAGGTACATTTTAAGAGTAAATAAATAAATATGCGTTGACGCCCGTAGCAAAGAGTGGCTCAGTGGCAAAGATTATGTACTTACCCTGCCAACGCAGCCACTCAATTTTGCAAAATTACTCTACCTTTGTTCATACTTTCAACATTTCCGAAACACCGAAGCATTCCTTTCTCAACTATAGTCCACTTTAAAGCCACACTTTTCTCTAAGAACGCTATTTTTAATTCTATTATATAACATAATTCAAGAAGTATATTATACTTCTTAAGGATCGCATCTCAACGGCATTACCTCTACTGGCATGCTTCTCCTGCCAAACCCAGCATTGAAGTGGACTGGTACAGCTTTGTGTGTTGCCAAACAAGCTTTCATAAACATATTCTGACTACTCACTACTGTATAACCCCATTCACTTTATTTCCCGCATTCACTCGTTGTTCAAAATATTTAACTTGTATGTCGTCTCTACTAACCATACATCCTAAATACACAAACTCTTCCATCTGTTCCACTTCGTTGCCGTTAACATTTATTTCACTTACTGTCTTATTTTATTCCTAACCTTAAAAAAATAAAGTAAAAATATATAAATAAACTATAACTTCAACATTCCTACACTGTGTCTTAAACATAATACTTTTTTTTTAAATATTGGAATAAATGATTTCATAATTATGTTTTTTTTTTTCAATATTTACATCGTTCGTGCAATACAACTCCCCAATGCCAACTTACTTCTAAAAGTAGAAGATAGGTAATATTGTAAGGATTCAAATAGATTCCTAATTCAATTTAAGCAAAAGAATTATGGTTCCGCGCAAAAAGTTAAGAACCCTCGAAATTATGAAAAAATTACGCTTCGCTGTATCGAAAGAGCCGCCCGAAATGTCACAAAGATAGCCTTAAGCAGTAAAATAATAAAAACGTTTTGCTTGGTGATGGTGGTGCCGTTGGTGTTGGTCGAGGTGGTGATGATGTAGTTGTGTCGATATCGGTTTCGGTGTCGTTGTTCTAGATTAAAAATGCTCATTCTAAAAATCAAAATATACAGCGTGTACAATATAATATAAGAAATATCATAACAGTTAAAAATATCGGTTGGTAATTATTAATACTTATTTTTTTGGTTCCGCATCTTACGAGGTCGTAAACAGCCGTCTTTTTTATTATTGTTAATTACCTTACCATTTTTTTTACTTTAAAATTGAATAGCAACAACACCCGGTGAAATGTAGCTTAATACAGATAAACAAAAATAACTTATTTGTAATATCAAAATATAAATAATACTTATGTTTTATTTTGTAGAAAATGTATGTTACGGTAAAAACCATTAATGTAAAAATTACGACTATAACCTTTTATTCTGCGTGTAGTGAATAATATTCTTTTATTTGATTCCACGCGGACGAAGTCGCTGACAAAAGCTAGTAATCAATAAAGTAATCTTACAGGTTTAATGAGATTGATCTAATAAAACATAAACACAATTAACGAAACAAAAACAAGCACTTTTCAACAAAGTCCAAACGAGCAAGTGAACTGTTGTTACTACAAACATTAATGGATTTTGTTCAAGTTTACATTTAAAAGCATCGGTTTATAAAGTTTTGTGAGTTTGTGTTTGTTTTAAAACGTAAATTGGACTTGAAACGGATTTCAACTTGACCAATTTTCAATGTGGCCTAAAACATTAAGATATTTACATATAAATAATATAAGTAGTTAAATGAGACTCTTTGTTTATCATTTCAAATGATGTTTCTAATATTTTGTAGAATCTATAGATTTGCCTTAATTAATATGTGTGTGATTTTAATTAACCATAACGTCAATTCCGTCAAACGCTACTAGGCTTAGGTGGTAAAACAAAAAAAATATAACACGCTGTATTAAAAACTACTTTTTCGTAAAACGGATGTAATCCATCAGATTTAGTACCCCATTTTCCACTAGCAATTACGCCTCGCCTTCGTTCAATTTGAATGGTTCTTCATCTACTTCTGAGAAAATTAATCCTTCATTACCCTCGCCCTATTTATGGCAACGTTCATGTTTCAACTCAATATAAATTAAATTGATATTAAAATTGATTGTGCATCATGGATTATGGCAGAGTTCCGTAGCCGCTAAAGCAATTGCACGAATGCGCCGGCTTAAATAGAGAAATATCAGAACCTCAAAGAAACTGACTGACAGACGTAGAGGTGTTTTAAGCTTTTGTGTTTTTTTGAGAAGTAATATAAAGTCCTAATCCTAATTCCCTTCATCTTCTCGTTCCATCGTGTAATCCTTTTCCTTGTCCACGTCCTATCTAATTATTCGCTTACTCTTTGAGTATTCATAGAACCTATCGAGACAAATCGGCTTGCTTTTTAGATCGAAAAATATTTGCTATCACTTAAAAAATCTTAATCTTTTAAATATCTTAATTTACTGGCTTTTATTTTGCACGTACAGTAATATACACATATGTACTTAATATCCTTGGACCTATGACGATCATCGACCAATAAAAAAAAATGGAGTTTCATCTGTAAATCGCTTTACACTTCATTAGTCAAATGCAACATTATGAGGAAGTTACTTTGTAATTAAACAGATACCAAATCCTAGAACCACTATTTGTGCACGCCACAAAAGGATACAACATTTGATTCAAAGAAATTTCTAATGTCTCCATTGCGTGTCATACAAACAACAATTTTCATTTCGCGGCTTCAATTTAAGTTATAAAAGCATCGCGTGCAGTATTCCACAATAGCAATAAATACTAAATATGCATCCGATAAAAACAAATTGCCTGTTATTAAATGTCCTTAAATTTTTCTAGAATTCATAGTTTCAGTTTTACGTAATAAAAGTTAAAGTTAAGTTAAACACAACACTCGCCTGTTTCGAAAAATAAAATATATCATGTTTTCTCGTAGATTTTTCATACGCCCTTATAAAAATCACAGAGACAAGCACATCAACGTGGTAAATAAGACCTACAAGAGTATTATTATCAGATGATTATGCTTGATATTTTCGCAGTTTGTCTTAAAATATAATCACCACCATAACCTCAATCATTTCCTCTTTATCGTTTTAAACACAATGATAATTACTTCACGTGAAGTTCTACTCAAGTGAATCCTAAAGTTTAATCAATAAGTAAGTGAATCAATTTAATTAAAGGATAAAGATGACATTAATGCAATCTGCAATCTATAATTACACTCCTCCTGGCTATACATGTATAAATACATATAGGCCATTTCTAGTCTTACTGTAACTGCAGATGTAAGACGATTATTGGTTATAGAAAAACTAATCCTTTAAAAATGTCGAAGTACCGCATTTACCTTTAACTTTTCCTCGTATGAAAAGAATAAAAATATTCCATGATATACTTTGAATGGTCTAACTTTCAAGATATTGAAAACTAAGACTCTACTTTTTAATTAGTTACATTACTTTAAAAGAATTTAACTATTATTAATCTCTTGACATACCTCTCTTGCGGTAAGCTCCATTAAAAGTTGTATTTAAACTCAAAGTTTCAAAAGTTACGACTGATGCAAAGAATTAAGTCTGGTCTACATTTTCCAAAGTTTATAAGTAACGTATATTAATGGATTATAATACTTTTTTTATTCATTGAACGATTTATTTTAGCTCACTTTTTCTTATTTTATACACTGCTGATAGACACTTTAGCTCATTCTTTGCTTCTAAAATTACATGTATGTCAACTTTTAAGAACAACTGTTTAATTAACAACAGGCCCTTGACAATTTTGTGGTTAAAGAGCTTTATTTCTCAAAGAATTTACAAAATTCACTTAAGAGAAATCTAAAATCTAATACAATTCATTTTCGAGAACTTTAGTGCTTGGCGCTAACCATACGGGCCTTTTCACACGACGTTTTTGAGCGCGCAGTCGACACGCGTTTTTGATGAACGCGTCCTCTGCCCGTTATCTGCGCGTTTGTGGCGATACAAAGTCACAGCGCGTCGACTGTCTTGCGTTCGGTAGACGTCCTAATCGCGTTCAACGCTCGTTGTCCACGCGCACAAAAAACGTTGTGTGTAAAGGCCCTAAGGCTTTTCAAAGTACTTTCATGAATTCACTAGCTGTGCCCTGCGGTTTCACACGTCGTGACCATTATTCAAGTTCGAGTTTATAAAGATATAGATTTACCAACTAATTTTCGGAGATGTCGTTGCTGGTAACCTTATTGACGGTTCTTACAGTTTCATCTGATACAGGGCTCGCGATCCGAGTGCTCTTGAGCTAAAAGTAAAAAAAAAAACTCTAGGTCCCTAATGTATATTAGGGGCCCAGTTGCTGGATTTAGCAGCCATCGGTGTGGGTAGATTTACCAACGGTAAAAAGAAGAAACTATGAAATTTGTCTTCAAACTATTTAAAAAAAAAAAAACAACAGTATGCATTTAAAAAAATGATTTATTTCTAGTTTTTCATTTACTTGCGTCTCTCTTTTAATAATATTTTTAATAATGACGGAAATACTTACAGGGTTACTACAACATTGTAACAAACGTTCAATTTAAGCGCGTCACGTCAGCCATTACGCGGGATGTCGAGAGTGGCCAACATGCCTGGCCTGGCTCGAGTATCATTTAGAAAGTTCCTGCGATACTTTTCACACCAATAAAGAATGCAAAATAAATAACTTAAGTAAATAAATAGAAAATACGAGTATTACAGATTGCACGTATAGAAATTTTTGTATAAAATTTAATTTTTTTCGAAATATTCTGGAATTTACGAATTTCAACGTGAAAACCTTTTGTTTACAAAAATCACATCATGCTATGAAACAATTTATATATTTTGATATTATGACACGTTGTCAAAGTATTTGGGATATAAAAAGAACTGGCCCACCTGTGCTGAGGGAGCAAGGGGAAAAAGACGATCGATGTGTCAGTGTGTATTAACTAGACACTAAGTAATGTATAATCTGATTTTCAATATCTATTGAGTTTCGGCTACAGACAAAAATTCAGTCTATTTAAAAGTATTTTCTAAGAAAAGTTTTATCGTATTTTCCACTTGAAGCTTCGACGCGATCTCTTAGAGTGCAAAAACGACGAATAGGACTCGGGAAAACCCGACAATACTTTTTATTACAGTCTCTACCAATGCAAAGCTCTTGAGAGTATTCGAGACATTGTTTTATTCTGTTGAAAATTAAAAAAAATGTATTTTTTATTCTGTATGTAAAAGAAGATTTATGTATGTACGTATTTTTTATGGTAGAAGAGTACAAACGAGCAAGCTGGTCGCCTGATTTCAGATTAGAAGAGGACTGAAATTAGGCCTCCGGCACCTCATTCGTCAAACAAAACGCATAGTACTTCTACTTCACGCCTGTTCTCTGTGAGGTCGTGGTATTTAACCGGTCGAGCCGACCCATTCGTGCAACAGATGTTGTTGTCGTGGGCTCTACTACTGTCAAAACCTTCTATCTACCCCTGTGTATGCAATGTTTTTTATTTTTAATATACATATTTCTAGCTATAGGCCGCACTACGCACACGTTCGTTTTTTTTTATTTTCCACGCTGAATTTACGCGTAACTTCAAATTATAATAATAATAAGTATTATGTCTCAATCTGTGGTATTACCACGGCAACCGATACTATAAACGTAGGTTTTATGTATTTTTCTATCTCATGCTATTTAACTTAACTACTAGCTGCATATTTTAAGAGCCAGGTCATTGTAAAGGCTAAAGCTTTATTTAAGAACTTCTTTAAACAAAAGCGAGAACAATTAGCAACAAACTAAATTAATGAGCCAGCCAACAGAACAGAGTCGTAGGTAATAATCAACAAACAAAAGAGGTGTTAATTAAAAAAAATACCTCTTTGCACAACTCTCAAGATACGTTTACACACAAACATAAACACATATATACACGAAATTGCATTCTTGTGTAGCATAGTATATCAACGTATCTGTATCACTTATATTTTTAAAGTCAAATTTATTTCTTTACGTTTAGCGATTGACTAAAGAATGACTGGCAATGAATCAAAAAAGCGGGTCTCAAGTTTCGACCAATCAGCGCTCAAATTTATTTTTTGTAGACAAAGATATTCATGTCTATTGGATAAATATGCGTCTGCCTTACACGCCTCTTTGTGAAGTACCTAGAAAAGAAACGGCGTATTCTCAATAATTCGTTAAACTGACAATGTGCCGACCGTTTAGAATTTGCCTAGCCAAATTATAAAGTGTCTGCTCTGACAGTCGGCTAGCCTAGTGCCTAGTCAACTTTGTGCATAAGTTGAATCTCTTACCTGTGTCACTCATCTGTATAAATAATTTCAATCAGAATAAAGTCGTCGATTAATAAACGTAGTACCTTAAGATAATACATTTTTTATTGATATACGTAAATGTGTACGATAAAGGCTTCAGCATCCAATTTCCTTAATGTACCATTTTCGTCGAGAATTCACTCTTAGGGAATTTAAAGGCAAATTGCTAGGAAAATGGAAATAAGCATTCCGCGAAGGGATCTCATCACTTCTATGACCTCAATTAGACCCCAATATCGTCTTAAAAGGAATCTTTTTTGACATAACCCTTGTGATATTGATTCTAATGTTATAAATCGAGGGGTCGGTTGGCGTGGTTAGTAAGATACGCGCCGCAGGTCGTGGGTTCGATTCCCACCCATGACATACATTTGTGCGCATGATCTTGTCTGTTTGTCCTGAGTCTGGGTGTAATTATCTTTTTAAGTATGTATTTACAAAAGAAAAGTAGTATACGTAGTATATCAGTTATCTGGTTTTTATAGTAGAAGCTCTTTTTAGTTTGGGATCAGGTGGCCGTGTATGAATAATTTCCCAGGATATTATTATTATTAAATGATAAAGTATCTGTCTGTGGTAGAGCCCGCAATAGCACCTGTTGCACGAATGGGTCGGCTCGACCGGTGAAATACTACGACCTCACAGAGAACAGGCGTGAAGTAGAAGTACTCTGTAAGTTTTTTTCTGACGACTGAGGTGCCGGAGGCCTAATTTCAATCCTCTTCCCCTTCCCACCCTTTTTACTCATAAGGATAGGATGGGAACAGGAAGAGGATTGGACGAAGAGGCGATTAACGGGGAAAAGGAAATATCTGAATACCACACTCGGTTTCGGAAATGGAGGATCGAAATAAATCCAACGAAAAGCGCAGCCCTTTTGTTTTCGCGACATAAGCGCATCATCCGCGTCTCCCATCCATTAAACTCATGGACAGCCCAATTCCCTGGAAAGATAAGGTAAAATACTTAGGTGTCGTCCTTGACAATAACCTTAACTTCACTGACTCGGGTCAGGAACCGGCCGACCTTCGCCTAGGCCGCCTATCCCCATTAATCAACAAAAAGAGTATAATCTCCCTACGGAACAAGGTGACACTCTATGGTGCAGTACATTCCGTTATGACGTATGCTAGAATCGGAATGCTAAACGCGTTATGAGTGACAGCCCAAGCCGAGGTTTATATGATAGGTATATAGTACAGATAGCAGCACATTCGCAAACACTAATCACTTGTAAATTGTGCGGTCTTCGATACGGTTCTCGTATGGGCTTGCTCAGTCACAAACTCAAGTGAGTTACTGCCATGACACTGCATAAATGATCTGAGAATTATGATAAAAGGCCTATGCTCGTACAGATATTAGACATAGGGTCAACGGATCTTTGAAATTAAAAGCCACGTCACAGTCATATCGATTTATTGTTAGTTTATGCGACTTGCATTATTAAGAATAATTCATAGACTTATTTCTCTTTCAAATTTTTTCACAAAATTATTTTATTTATTAAACATGTAGCACAATTTATATTTACTAATAGGTTCGAACTACAATTTACATAGTTTTATTCAGTAACAAAGATAGAAATTTCTTATAGAGTGTAATATTTAATCATCTTATATATAATTTGAAATATTTAACACTATTTTAATAATTGTCAACGATGTGATATCTTCTCATATTTTTAAATATTCTGCTTGAATAATAATAGTATACCTCTCTTATGACTATTAATTAACAAATTAATTAACCGGCCAAGTAGTGAGTGTGTTTATTTATATAATGTTTTGTACGATATCAAGTGTTTAATTGTTGTTTGCTTTTTACGATTGTTATACATTTAGTTTCTCTGTTTAATTTTCGAGAACAATTAGGTGAACATATTTCCTGATTTTGCTAAATGAATTCGTGATATTAAGAAAGCCCCAGTTTTAAAGGTAATATTATTGCGTATGAGTATTATACATTACATCAATGATATTGTAATATAATAGATATGCCATTAGTGGACGAAAAGTGAAGACTCGAAAAGCATGCTAATAGCATTCTTTTTCTATAGCTTACGTCATGTGTTTACATCTACGCTTAAGTGACAAACACTAGCTGTCCTCTTTTTTCTTATTATTTTAATTACGCTATCCTTTTTACACCAATCGGCATGTTTGAATGTTGCTGTCACTGCAACACTGTCAATAAGGTACTAACGATCTAAAACCTACATTTTCAATAAATATCTTTATTTTGACGATAATTTTCATAATCCATCGCGACTCTTTATTCTATACTTGTTATACTTACAAAGACGCAATGAATAATTAATAATACAACATATACAAATTGTGTTATGAATCGTATATCTTTAAAGTTAAACAAAACGAAATATTTTACAAAATACTGAGAACTAAAACTTGTACCGAGATTTATTAAATAGAACATAAAAGTTACTATTAATTTAAACTGACGGAAACTAAATCATTCAGTACATCCATTTTTACCTAAGATATTTTATATAATATACAAATTTAGATTAGATATGTTCACTTTGATAATGTTATAATACCTAGCAATAGACCACTATGTACTAGAAGCGTAATACTTAAAGCTGTGAATAGTTCATACGAATTGAGATCGAATGTTCCTATTGACTGAGAGCGCACCAAGCCCAGGATCCGAAGACGGCCTGACACGCTCCCAGGGTGCTGGCTACCTCTTAGACTTACAGTACTGGCAGAGTAGGACCTTCTTGAAAGCTTGCCGAAACACTTTATTGAATATCGTATAGAAAATTGGATTAACCATCGAACTAGCGTAGCCCAACCATAAAACAAAATCAAACACCCAACTCGAAATTCGTTTCTCGCAGGCCGGACAGATTGCAGGCACCATGTTAAGGATAAAAAATGGCGCCCAAAGAACGACAAACGTGAAGAATACGACACCGAGCACTTTCGTAGCCTTTTGTTCTAGACGTAAAATTCTACCGTGTCTAGAAGAATTTCTTGATATGACACTTGAATTTCTCGAGTGATGTGTCCTGGGGGTCTGTCGCTGAGGACTAGGGTTTACGGTTTGCTGAGCTCTAGTACTCGATCTTTGCGCTCGAATATTTCTGGTCGGAGTCGATAGAGTCGTTCTTGCACCGCCAAAACTAGATCCTCGCCTAAATCTTCTAGCTTCTTCCCAAGTGACCATAGATGAAGCGCCGCGACTGGGCCGTCTAAACACAGATGTACACGGTTCATCGGCTTTTACGTTTCCATTGCGTGGGAATTCATTGCAGCCGTCGATGTCGCCTCCGGATACTATTATTACTTCAGTAGTACGCCTAGGCGGTGTTGAATCACTTCCGAAATAAGGACAAGTGCAGGGTGGTGGCAGAAGCAGTCCGTCTTCGGAGCTCCTTGATTTCGCAGTTAACGTTGATGGAGCTAGTAGTCCATCGTTGCCTTCATCATCTGATGCACTTCTTGGTCTATTTAGAGGCGTGTTTGGATCGGCAGTTGCCGAAAGACGTCGCTTGTCTTGAAGCATCGATGAAGGCGAGCTCGAGGAGACACTTAACGAACCAGGCGTTAGCAATCCTCCACGATCCGTTATATTTGTTCTGAAATATATGCTTAGATTAAAATATTATAATGAATTTAAATATATCTACTTGAAATACACAATTTAAGAAGAACGAGTTGCAATTATTTAAGTCAATATATTAGTGATTGATGCGTACTACGTGCATTTGATAGAAATAAAATAAAAATAAGCGAACAATTAATAATTTTGACGCAAACCAACAAATGCCAATCATTATATACCCTCTGAATGAAGCTTTAGTTGCAGCCGAAGCTTCCAATCCACGAGAGAGGCGCAACATCTCTGCCCCAAAGTGATGCAGTGCGCTCATTGCTGACGGAGCGGGTTCGCTGTGCAACACAACACATTTATGATCACTACACAACGACACAAACATTAACAGAACAGGCGGCAGTACCCACAGACACACAAACAATGTGAGGATCTCCTTGGATGAACATAAAATTTCCATACATTATGATTAATTCCTTCAATTCGCTTTACTACAATTACACTTATGATAAATGAACTCTATCGCATACGCGTGAAAGTATAAGACGAAACAAACACTACGTCGTACATTCTACACATTGCTTTTTGTACCAAGCAAACACTACAGAAGGTTCATTCTAAAAGCTTTGTCTCCGAACAGCTTGCAATCTGTTTTAATTCTTTTTTTCTTTGTTGCTAGGTTTTAAATTCTTCTAAGACTCAACTACAAAGAACGTACAAAAGCAGTAAATGTTAAATAAAAGTAAAATAAACTTAGTAGTTAAGGCTTACATCAAATGTAAAAGAGAAGACGCCATATACTTTTCAAATCCTACGCTTTATATTTATAATTTAAATAACACGATGTTACAATATCTTTGAATGAGAAACAACGGAAAAAAGTCTATATAAACAAACATTAGAGCTCTATCAGGTTTTTTTCCAGGAACAAATAAAAGAAGAACAAAATATAACATCCTGACACAGATTCTATTTGTCAAGGGAAACGCAAAACACCCTACTTCTTCAGTAAAGTTGTCTTATTAAACAAAACAGGCCAAGCACGCTCTCAACAAATACGATTATAATTATTTTTTAAATAAAAGATACTCGATGTATAAACGCATTTTTATTGACTTCCTCTCCACAAATTCAAGATTTGACTTATTAAGTGTTATTTTACACAGGCAAATCTTTCATTTATTATAACTTATTTACTAAGTACACAACAAATGTTGCAAGTGCGTTGTCAACCATTGTGAAGGACAGCGAAGTAAATGTATTAGACTGATAATAAAAAAAGAGGAAGACATAACGGAGAGGGGATTGGGTCTTCAGACTAATCAGACGTAATTCGGAAACATTTATATATTAATAATAATAATATAAAAAAAATACGAGAATGTATGTTAGTGATATATTAATTTCTAGAGTTTTCTACAATTTTTTATTACATGCACATGCAGAACTAACATTATATATATTTAGAGAAGTTATATTCGTACAAGCATGCGAGAGTTTTTTGAAATATATTCTAATAATAAGGTGATTTTTTATCTGAAATAAGAGGTTTTAAATACCATACATATTTAATCAATACATTACGTTAGAGACATTAGGCATTAACTCTACTAACATGCTTTTCCTGCCAAACCCAGGTCTCACTTCCATACTTTAAAGTGGCACCAGTACAATATTGTGTATTACCAGTTAAAATTAACCTTCATAGACATGGTTAATTTTTGAACTTATAGAAAATCGACGACCATAATTTATTTGGGAATATGGTCAGAGATCAATGATCTGCAAACTGGAAGTCACTTTATAACGAATGATTTAAAGTTAAAAACAGTTCAAACTTTTAGTTAAAAGAGTCAGTTAAAACTTTATCACGTTTAATTTTGTTAATTTAAATATAACGGTTGCTTAAATACTATTAAGGTACCGATTTTTAAGAATTGAAATGACTCGTCAGTTATTATTGGCGTAATATACCTTACCTTGTGTCTTGTAGCCACAAATCTCTTGTATCTATCGGAGGCAATTCTGTTTCAGTAGAGGCGGCGGAGTGCTGCGGTGTCCCACCTCTGGGCGCCAGAAATCTTCTCCACGTACAGCGACGATCTATTTATATATTAGATAATTAGAAATAATACTTGAATTATTTGGAAGCCTTACACACAAACATTATTTCTTTTTCTATACAAAAAAAGAAAGATGTAAGACGAACTCTGATTTGAAATAATAGTCATAACATTGTTGAATAACGTATACTTAAAATTATTGCGACGGTAATTAAAATTGTTTTAATTCAAATTGATAAATTAGTGTAAGTGAATTCCTATCACTAAAAATTAGTTCGGAAAATTATCTCGCGTTTATGCGTAAATACTTTTGAAAACCTATCGAGGAGACGGATTAAGCGTTAAATAAATGCCGTCCTAAATCAAAGACATTTGTTCACTAATGTTCTGTATGTAATTTTTGTTACAATGTAATATTTAATTTTTATTGTTCTTTTGTTATTTATATTTCTTTTGTTATTACTATCCCTCACAATAATACCGATTGGAGGCGCACCAAGCCAGCCGGTCGCCCAGCCCGGGCCGAGCCCCTTACGCTGTCGCGCCAGCAGCCGCACCGTCAGCGCGTACGTTAGCAGCATCACACCCAGCGGGATGTAGAACGATATCACCGACCCAATCGCCTTGTACAGAGGGTCGGGTATCTGACAAGAACCACCGATCAGCACCGACTCCTCGTTCTGCGAATAAAATAAATAAATAAACGTTTCCAACAATAAAAATTACACGATATTATGTAACATACATGTACATAGGTTTCTAAATATGAAGGTGACCCACTAACTATTCGATCTACATTATGTCAATGCTTACCTTAGAATACATAAGGCTTAGGGGTAGGCTCATAGCAGTGGACAATATCCACACAAAGACGATCTTAATCGTTACCCTTTTTCTTGTCTTGTTTCTTCCAAATCGCATAGGATATCGCAGTGAAAGGTATCTAAAAAAACGTATTTTGTACAATTACCAATAGGGATATTGACACAAAGGCTTTGACATAGACACAATTGCATTACATGGTATTTTATGAAATGCCACAACGTGCATTTGTGATTGTATATACAGTAAAAATCTAAACATTTTATTGGTAATATAATTAATTTGAAAAAGATATTTAAATTCAAGTAATTATGTGTAGCGTAATCTCACAAAAAATTTAGGTACTAGTAAGATTTTGAATTGTCATTGGATTTATCACCCATTGATGGCGAAAAGATGGCGCTTTAAAAATTAGTAGATATCATTTTTGCTGTGGAAATTCGCATTATTACGGTATTTACAAACAAAAACCGTATTTAAACACAAATATTTTTCCAAAACTTTAGAACCGTTTCCGAGATAGCTGATATCACGTTATAAAAATAATCTATCTTGAAAGAATATGTAGTTCTTCATTAATTAATTATTCTTTAGCGAACGTGAGTGAATTGAATGCTATCTATAGATGACAACAATGTAAGAAAATAAACGTCTCATGGGATTTTTTTTTTTTTATGTTAGAAGGTGGCAAACGAGCAAGCAGATCACCTGATGTTATGTGAGCGCTACCCATAGACATCCGCAACAAGCAAATGTGTTGCGGATGCGTTGCCTACCTTTAATGGACGGAGGAGGGGGGATAGACAGGAAAAGGATATTTCCTTATCCCCGTTAACCCTCTCCCCGTCCAGTCCTCTTCCCGTTCCCATCCTATCCTTATGAGGAAAGGGTGGGAAGGGGAAGAGGACTGTAATTAGGCCTCCGGCCTAATGTGTGTTATATCATTAACACAATGATATATTTTTTTAAATGTTGAAATGATTATCTTTTATTATCAAAGTTTATTTCTTAAATGTATATGAAACAGGTTTTATGGTTAAAACAGGTATATTTTATTTTAATTTATGACGAGTACAAAAAGCCAAGTTGCTGAAACAACTTCCAACTATCATGCAACAAACATTTAACGTGCTTCATGCTCAAAAACATTTCCTGGATTACACTTGCATATTCTGTTTTTGTATTGCAAGCTCGGCATTGGAATTAACACAAGAGAATTAATTTCAGTTGACATATTTGTTTGGGTAACTGTACG
>JWHW01030162.1:80026-94940 GCA_000931545.1 Papilio glaucus | reverse complement strand
GGGCGCCCGCTGGTGAGAGAGCGAGATAAGTATAAAACCATGGACAGACTGGTAAGTTTTATCATAGACTAATGAGAATAGAGGCTATTCACAACAGCTTTCTTCATATCAACGCTGTGTGTTTTAGAAAAACATATAATATTATAATTTTTATTTAAATATTAAATGCAGAAATAACTTTCTTGACATAATTGATTACTCAATGAGTGTATGTTCCAATGAACAGTATCACATCCTCATGTAGAATTGCAAAAAGGAAGGGGTGATCCACTATAAAGTCCATCGGTTTAGGTGGTTTGGAGTTTGAGGACATTGGCACGGCTACCAGTCCTGTAAAATAAAATAAGGAATTGAGGAAACTCTTATTATATAGTTTATTTTATACAATTGATATTTATGCAAAGCAACATCAAGACCATGGTTTGTCTAATCTTAACAGTTGTATAACTTATGCAGTGGTAGTTCGACCTAGGAAGTGCAAAGTGAAAGTATTGTTGTTCAGTTGAAGTAGATAGTAATATTTCTGTGTTTCGTTTTTAATCAAGATGTCCAAGAAACCTAAGTCTCTACCCTTTCCTCTTTTCCTCTGCATTTCCTACAATATCTTTTGTTTATAAAAAAACTAGCAATTTAAAACTATTCTAAGTACCACAGATGTTAAATAACTCTTGTATATATTTTCAATCTTGTCTTGAATATCGTAAGGCGTGCCGTATAAAACAAATAATAATAACATTTAAAATTCAACAATTCAGTTTCCATTACTGTTTAAGTCTATATGTATCTTACCAGTAAATGCACCGGCAGAAGCGCCTTCCTCATCTACCTTCACTTTGGCATCTTGGAATAATTTCGATACGGCAACACTGCGCTCTTTGACTATGCCCGTGGCTCCCTCGGAAAATATTTCTTTCACACCCAACTGTCACAAAATATATTTTAGACATAAAGAAGCATGAAACCTGCTAAGAAAATATAGCATATTAATTAGAATAGAAACGTTTTGTGTATATATTTACGCTATCTCGGTAACGGATCTAACCATTTGAATTTGTTTTAGATACGGTTTTTTTATTTGTCTATAGGTGTTTTCCCTGTATGATGTAGAGGCCATTTTTTACAAAAGTGAACTTTTACAGCGCCATCTTTTGTCCTTGCATTGTTATCAATAGAAGAAAATCTAAAGATTAGATGGTAGCATGTAAGATGGCGCTATATCACATTATTCGAATACTAAATACTTTTTACGAAAAAAAAACACGACTTTAGAAAAGACAGCGCACAGCGAAATGCGGTCGACATATATTGTTTATAGGTGATTTAATTTTCTTTCATAAATTTTTTACTACAGTTTTTCTAGTAAAATATTTGTATTGTACCTATAATCTACAAAAATCATAATTCTATGTATTTCCGTAAAACGAAGCAAATTAAGTTTAAATCTGTACAAAATATTAGGTTACTAGTGAAAGCGCTTATTTGAAACTAATTTGATAAATACAATGTACAATTTGTACAACGTACCTTTGGCAATATTTCAGTGTAGTCCAACTTAGTTTTGATATCAAATTTGGGCAAGTACAAATTGACCTCCCGTCCCGCAGGACTCAAAGCGAACACATCCTCCAATAATCCTTTGTCGGCCACCTTCTCTAGGACCGCAGAAAGTCCATCAACTTCATTGGGCAGTATCACCACCATGCGGAAACCAGATTCTTGATAGGGCAATTCTATCATCTGTAGGTAGAGAAATGCGCTGGATCAGGTCAGGTCAAAGATACGTAGTGGAACGGCGAACGTTACGCATGCGCCCAACGAATAACAGTTCTTCTGACATTTGACTATCTCGCCAATGGAATTGCCTTTGATCACAATGGCTAAAGAAGACTTAAGTACAACCAACTATTGCATCAAGCAGGCCTGAAAAACTTTAGCAAAAACCTATGCAGTATAGACTATGGTCATCATTAGGTCTCATGTTGCCATTACTACTATTTCCTGTATAAATAGGCTGTTAATAAAATACTGCGTATCGTCTTTTGACTACATCACCACTTAACATCAGGTGCGGTGTAGTCTAGCGCTAGTTTATTAATTATAAAACAGATGTTCATTGGTATCTATGTATGGACCAGGAATTAAACCCCGACCATAACTTATTCGCTTACTAATAAAAAATACTGACATAATGCAGGGTAATCACAAATAAGTATCTACTAAACTTATTGGGAATACCTTGGCCCCGATTTGTTCATCCTCGTGGTAGAAGAGGGAGTCCTGTAGGTGCATCATCTGCTTCTTGACGGTCAGGGACCTGTTCACGTGGAAGTCCTTGTCTTCTGTCTCCGCGGCTCGGAAGGGCACGTGCCAGTGACCCTGAACAAAATTTCTTATTAGTAACTTTATAGGACTTTAGTTGTGACTGATTTATTATTCATTTGATTATTAGTTTTTGTTTATTTTAATTATTTGTTTTCTACCTGGCAACAAATACCTGGAAAGTACAAGGTCTTGTGTCTCAGTCTTCCATCCATTCAGTCTCTTTTCCTAACATCGTATATTTAATTCTTTTAGTTGTATCAAAAAGGTGGCAAACGAGAAAGTGGTTCCTGTTATTAGATGGCCGCTACCCATAGACAACCGCGGAAAGAAAATGAGTCGCAGAGTCCTTCTCCTTCCTATATTATATAAGGATAGGCCTTACGAAAGGAAGGCAAGAGGACTTAAATTAGGCCTCCGGCACCTCAGTCATCAGACTCAATAACCCATCAAATCATTTCCCCGTTGCTATCCATTCCCTTTTCTAATATTTTCAATATTAAAGGAGGAGGCGGACTAGAATTAGACCTGCGGAACCTTAATTATCAGACGAAACGCAGAATACCTCTACTTCGTCTGTGTCAACAGGTGTCGTTGTTGCGGACTCTACCACTGTTAATCGTGTTGCGAATATTAATGGGTTATTCACTTTAGCTAACATCAGGCAAATTGCTTGCATATTTGCCTCATTCCATAAAAATAGTCTCCTGTTTCAGACAAGTCGTGGACGTTTCCTTCCCCAAGGATTATGTTAGGGCTAATAGTAACGCAATACGTATCACTATATCTTACTTGGAAGAATATCACGTTGAAGAGCGCGACCAAGGCGTCTTTGTCCAACGATTGCTCGGACACCGGGTCTTTGATAAGTCCTTTTGTCTTTTGATCGGCCTGTTAATATTTACAAATGTTTTTACACATATAAGTAAAAAAGAGCGAATAGGGCTGTTGCTAATCTAGTGCGCACCATCTTTCGACAATGTCACCACTTTACATCAGGTGGGATTGTGATCAAGAGCTGGTTTATTCGTTATAAAATATATTAATAAAAACTTCACGTAATTTGATAATTATACCAGTTTATTCTGAAAATATCGACTTAAAATTTTTTGTATGATAAACGCTCTGTAATGAATTTCAATTTATAAAAATAAACATTTTGAGATATCAAGGTCAAGTTCAGTTATCGATCTTTGTTTTTGTTTTGAACATCACTAGATAAAACTTCACCTATCGACCTGTACAATACAATAACTTGGAGAATATAAAATGTGATAATTATATTGTGCATATTTATTATAGAACTTGCTATGACATTTTCTGCGTTTTCATTTATAGACAGGACGATTCAATAGGAAGGTTAATATGTATGATAAGTCACTAATGTGCGCGCCGCAATGATATTTTATACTATACATATTTAACAATCATCCGTCAAAAGTGTTTCAAAGACAGTGACAGCAACATTCACACATGTCTTTTATACGCCATTTGAGACGTATGAATGTTGCTGTCTTAAAATTTAGCGTAATTAAAATATTAAGAAAAAAAAGAACACCTCGTGTTTGTCACTTAAGCGTAATGTACACTAAAACGTATATGACGTAAGATAAAAATAAAATTTCTAAACTTTTCGGGATAAAAAGTAAGTACCTCATGTCCTTCTCTGTTCGGTTTTCATCATCAGCAACATATAATTTTATCAGCGTGTCGTACCCATTGGTTTATAATATTAGCTGCAGCCTTTGTATCATGGAAGTTGATATAGTCAACCTCGATGTGGTAAGCGCGCCCTGCGCTGGCGAACTCCTCATTCAGGGTGTACCCCTTGGCCACGTACACTTTGCTAGCGAGAGTTAGGTAGCTGGAGTCCATAGCGGTAAACTGCTCACTGAGACGGCTGTAGCTGTTATTCATCTATGAAACAAATGTTTTCATATTACCATATATCATTATATCGCATAAAATAAACGAACGTTTTAATGTAATTTAAAAATAATCTTAAAAACGGAGCGTTATGTATTAAGAAAATATGTTTAACTTTGGTTATGAACATAAATAAATGAACTATTACATAAAACAGTGTATCTGATTGACCTGTATGTATCTATGTAGTGTAATTTTTGGACATAATTTTTGACTGACTGCAACATTTCGTAATTTAGAATTTTGCACGCTTCTTAAGACTTTTACAATATATTTCTCATAGCCTTGTTTTGTCCTGATCAGAAAAGCTTTGAGCTTGTCTTTTTAGTCTTTTCTTCATTAATGTTTGCTGTCTCAACTGGTCACATTAAATAATACAAGATGGCGGTGAGTCAAATATTTAATCTTACGTCCTTATATTCCGTCGCGCCTAGAAGTTTGGTAATTTCATTCCTGCTTTCTCCCTCAACACCGGAAGAATACAGCGACAGAAGCAATATAACCCCCAAGGGTGAGGTCACCACATTAGAATCTTCCGATGACAAATAGGCTTCCTGCAAACGTGTAAAATACTTTAAAAACATCGTTACTAGTCTTAACAAGTCTATAACTTTGTAACATACACATTATACTTAAATATTTACATAAAGATATAATTTTAATAATATATATTTACTCGGAAAAGTAACCATCACTTCCTGACACTTCATCTACGTGTATTGGTTTTCTTAAGAAATCGACTGATACACTACTGCTTACCTTCAACATTTTAACGGATATGCTATCTATGTTATCTCCTAGCGGAGTTCTGACATATTCATGGCCCAGGAAGAAGAATTCCTCAGAACTGGCCATTGTGACTGCAAAACGATTTATTCATGTTAATTTAAAACAGGCAAAGAGAAGCAAATGTAGTAAGTGGGCTGATGATATTCAAACGCTTGAACAAATCCTAATTGTTTATGGTTAACAACCACCTCCACCACAGCTTTCTAGTAGAAACCGCCACAGACACACAGAGACACTTCACAACCCTTTTTATTCTCCCCAATACGTCCTTTACTAAGAGACAAAGAGATCTTGTAGTGCGTGAGCCAAGCGCGTCAGGTATCCTTGATACTTGTCTATTTTGCGAACTGATTCCGATGGGCAATACTTGTAATAATAAAGCACCTGGACGACAGAGCTTGGCTCTGCGTTGTCTTTGATCAGTTTTTTTCGGAAAAGATGTAGATCATCATTCATTGACGATGCAAGTATACCACAAAAGATGGCGCTCTAAAAATACGTGTTTCTTACGATTTTATTTATTAGGGAAAAGGTCTACAGTCGTTATTAACGACTAGCTGTTACCCGCGACTTCGTCCGCGTGAAATGAAAAATTATTAGTCACTTCGCATAATTTATATAAGCTTATTAATCGTGTATTTTACGAATAATTAGGCGCCAACTTAAGTGGTAATTATTCATAATTACCTAGCACTATGATAAATTTATTGTTTTTACTGTAATATATATCTAGAAATTAAAATATAAAAAATCATAAAATTATATTTTTATATTACAAACAATTTAATTTTGTCGGTAAAGTCGATTCGCGAATAAGATGTTCTTATTAACCTTTGTATAAGTACAGGCACAAAAAACATTTATATTGATCCCCACGCGGACCAAGTTGCGGGAAAAGTCTAGTTTTGATTAAAAATAACAAGAAATATTATGCCCACCACCACCACTATTGACGCTATTAATTATATTATTAAATGTGTACTCGGAGTTTGTTTACATGAAATAAACTATCTACTTTTGCATCTTTAACATTTAAATTGTGAATAGCTTAGCGTTTTTATTACTCTAAGTAAAAGAAATACACATACAAAACGCAATGAACTCTTCAAAATTGCATTTTCAATTATTACATAAAAAATTTACTGACAAAAAAATACTTAATTTAAAAATTCGTCTACACTAACATACATAAAATAAAATCGACAGTAAATTTTAGACATTTCCACTTACCCAAGAGCAGTAGAATTACCCGCCTCATCTTGTCCGTTACTTGGGTACAACTGTTTCAACTCAAAGACCGACTGCCCTTTAAATAATCTTTATTTAACAACCGAACTGACGACCTATCTTAATTGTTATTGACATCCATGTGGGAAATACATCTGAAATGAAATAAAATAAGGAAAAAATAAATTAAACGTGCGGACTATAGCGACTCGCGCCGTCGTTATCCCGGTTGTAAAACGGGCCCCAGACAAGTTCTTGTTAGATCGTTTGCTGGATACAATTTTTTACAATGCAATGACTCCGACCGTTTTTTTGTCTTATAATCTATCTGACTTTGTTCGTATTTTTTACTTATTTATACTGCAAGGTGTAATTTATATGTTTATAGAGTCGATAGGTCAGTGCCTTAGCGGTTAACATTAACATAACATATGGTAGGAGATTCGAATCCGACCGCTTGTACCAAGGAGTTTCATGTACAAGAAACAACCTGCGTAAAGTATTATACTTTAATAATTGTCGTAATATTTGATTTGTTCCTGTTGTATTATTTTAGGATCCCTTTTCTCAAAACACTTGAGACTCTTATATGTTTAATGGAAAGCGATATGCTAGAAATACAGTCTATGTCTCTCCTAATTGGGTAAAACACTTAAAGCAAATTAGTATCAAGTTATTTGAAAAATAATTTAGAGCAAGGTTGGGCAACCTCTGGCACGCGTGCCAAATTTGGCACGCCGATAACTTGTCTCTGGCACGCAAGAGCATAGATTACCCTACGCACAGACAAAAAAAACTACTTTCCTTGGGTTAAAAAAAATGGTTGGCACGTGGAAAAAGTTTGTGTAAGAGAAATTGTGAAATGTTAAAAATCATCATCCATTCATCAGTTCTTCATATTGTACTTTTTGTACGTTTCCATACGGACACAGGCCTCCTCTCCGAGAGAGGGAAAGTATTTTATTGTACAATTTTTTGCTTTGTACTTCAAATATGCTCTAGATAATCTCGTTCTTGAACCGGTTTGTATTTTGCTCTACAGATTGGAATCGATGAACTTGTTGCAGCGAGGTAACACGCTGCAAGGCACCTTCGTAGTCAACAACTGCATACACCACATACCGTTCATTACTAAACTTAGTCCCGAAATGACGATCATCAGCGCGGCCACATTCCAAGTGATGCTCATCGTGGCCCATGTTCCTAACACACGCATGTACAATAATCTAATCTTCATCAGATTCCTTAAAGCTCGAAAAGAAGGCGACCTGGCCTACACGATCGACATATCGAGCAAGGAGTTACAGATTGCGAAGAAGATATTCCGTTCGGACGATGGGACCTGGCATCTGATAAACGAGAACAAGAAGGAACAATACACCTTCGATATCACCGTCGTCATGAAGTCGATACAGTGTTGCACCTTCGCCACGCTGTACGAGGATACCGACCTGACGGACTTTGAACTGCGAGGCGAGGACGGCTCGGTGCAAATACACAGAGCGGTCCTCGCCGCCTCCAGCCCCGTGCTGAGGAGGATGCTCAGCGGCAGCTGGCGGGAGACCGCCGAGGGCCACGTCGACGTGCCCGGCACATCGAAGAAGACCCTGCAACATCTAAAAGACTACATGTACTTACACACTTTACCTGATACGGAACTAGAGCAGATGTTATTGCTAGCATCGTACTATATGATGCCGGGTTTAGAGCAGATGTGTGTGGACAGGCTGGTTAGCGGTCTCGTAGCGAAGAACGCGTGCGACCTGCTGCAGTTTGCGACAAAGCACAGACTGACGAGGCTTCTACTAGCCATACTCGACAGCGTTCAGAACGGAGCAATTCGTGTTAATGAAATACGCGAACATTATTTGCGTACCAAAGTTGTGTAAGTGCATTTAAAATAACATTGTTCTATGTGGTACACCAATACCTCGCTTTTTTGCGTTTTTTTCGAAGTCTTTGCTTAATTATTACTAATTTTCACTGTGCGTCGTTAGATCTTCGAAGTTGCGTTGTTTTGGATTCGAGTCTTTAATTTAATTTTTGAATTTTCTTCCCTAAAATATGGCAACATGACCGACATAAATGAATTGCTAACATCGCACAAACAAGAATTCTCTAATGAAGAACAAGCAACTGTAATTGCAATTTTCTAATGAAGACGATGACAGTGACCGTTTAATGGAAATCTCCAAAGAACAAAATTTAACCTCCAAACAAATTTCTAAAGCGATGTGTTTGGAAGGACAGCGGAAGGAGTTTAAAAGTGTCCCAGGCGGTAGCTACGAATATCAATTGCTACAAGGAAATTATTACGTTATTCTTACGTTGAAAAATAAAAGCTGTTCAACTAACTTTGGACCAATTTTTTGTGAAAGAAAGCCGACCTACGACAACAGCCACTATGGACTCATCAGACAGTGATTAATTTTAATTTTAACTTTCATAAATTAAATGAATATGTAGTTTATTTTGTTTAATTGAATACGTTTTTGGAATATTATTTTTGTTTGAAAAATTTGACTTTGTTCAATTTTATTTTTAAAAGGTAGTATTTTCGTAAGCATGGGACCTATTTTCGATCATTAAATGTTTTTTTTGGAACGTAACCCCGACGCAAACAGTGTGCGTTACTGTACTAGAACTTGTACGGTGGTCGCTAGGTTTGTTGAGGTAGTATGATATAAGGAGCGGTGTGAATGTCGAGCGGGACCAAAGCAACGCGATGAAGCTCCAAGATAGAAGCATAAGGTAATGTACTTCGTCGAGTCTTAAGCTTGCTATAATGCACGAAGATACAATACAATCTAGCTAGTTCATCGTCATAAAAGTTGTGTCATTTGTATAAAAATGCTATCCTATTTTTTTTTAATTTTATTTACCACTGTACTTTTTTACATCGTTCTAACAACGATTTTGTTGATGTATGTTCGTCATGAAGAATGTTTTGGGTTTTCCGTTCTATTTGTGGTTATTGTACAATTTGAATTTTTTCCTTTTTTTTTGATATCCTTACTATTAGCCTCCTACAATCAATAAATGTAACATATAATATTATATTAAAATGTCATTAGAGGCGATTATCGTAGGCCATTTGTGTACACTTAATTCGTCGATAGAATAACCAGAAGTGTATTAAATGTTGTGAACTACTGGGAACATTGTTAACTAACGTAATGCAACCCGAGGTAGGTAGTATTTTATTTATTATTATGATGGTGGTCATACAACAGGCTGCCTATCGCCCATTTGGCATCACGCTGCCGCTTGGATCAAGTAGAACTGACCGTGTGCGGGCGTAAATTGGCATGATAGCCACGGAACAATGGAAACTCAAATCTTTTGGCTTAATAAAGCCGATTGTATCGTGTATGGCGGTCGCGCGAGTTTCTTTATTTATTCTTATACAATTGCGTTAATCTTTTGACGCAATACTGAACTCTTTTATTAAATTTGTATGAGAAAATCTTTTCATTAACCACTGTTTGTACCATTCCGCTAGATCTTTTATTTATAAATCGTCGTTGTGCGACACTGCCGCTGTCGAATGTACAGCCCATCGCCATTATGATCATCAACGAAAACTCGACGTTCGCCGCAGAAATCTTTCCATTTTCGCCCTCATCCATTCTTCTTCTACCCGAATGAAGCCGGGGTCTGTTTGTATAACATAAATACTTAAGCACTACCAAGTACTTAAGCAAATCCATCAATTAACCTTCAATAGGCCTTGTGCTATTTAAAATCATCTACCTCCCCGTTTTTTGTTTCAATTCATCGGTCTCCTTGATCAGAGAGGATCTTGTAACTCCTTTCACCTAGACGCTCTCCTAAAACCTCCGTTGTGATCCTCCGAAAGATACGAAATCATCTCCTTAGGTGGCTAGACTAATTAATTGGTAATTTAGGCTATTGTCAGGGTAATTTTATTTATAAGGTTTAATAGAGGAGCAACAGTTAATTAACTCTTCAAAACAAAATCGGCCAAGCCGTTTGCTATCCATACATAAAAAGGAACATATATCTTTTAATGGTTTTACCACACTTACCGTGGTAAGTGTATATCGCTATATAATTTAATAAAAATTATAGAATTTGTGATGTGTAATATAAAGTGTACTGCATGTATTATGTTTTTACATCTTTTTCATACCACTAGTGTCGTATCTACGAAATTCTTTATATTCACTTGTACACATACTTTTGTACCTTTGTATAGTCTGTGCGCAGAAACTTTGCCGACGACTACCCCTTCCTCACATACCCCTACCGCGCCTATTTGGCGATTGGCGTATGGGGAGGGGTAGTCATCAGTAAAGTTTCAGTGTTTTTCAATGATAGAGAGAAACCTTGTACGCCAAAAGTTTATACGCCAGTGGAAACCCACAGTTACCAGTGATACCAGACGAAAGAATTTTGTAATCCTTTATTATTGAATATACTTTACGAGTACTTGTCGCGAATTTTTGTGATTACGAGCGTGTATCACAGGACATATCTTCCGGCTCTCGCGTGACTTTTGATTCAGAACAGAAGTTTGAACAGAGTTCACACTGCCGAAAACATACATTTTTACAGTGGTAGAGCCCGCAACAATGGGCCGGCTCGACTGGTGAAATACCACGACCTCAAAGAAGACAGGCGTGTAGTAAAAGTATTTCTGCCTTTTGTCCGAGTGAGGTGCCGGAGTCTTAATGGTCGTCCTTTTCTGATAAGGAAAGGGAAGAGGATTTGTCAGGGGAGAATATCTATCCTGGATAGGAGAAGAAGATATCCTTTATTCTGTTTGTTACCTCTTCTGTCCACTAAAGGCAGACAGCGCATCACTAACTCATTAGCTTGTTGCAGATGCTTATGGGTAATGGTCACTTAATACCAGGAGAACCGCTTGGCCATTTGTACCTACTTGTATAAAAAAACATTATCATCTCAGTTTTTTCATAGAGGTAACATGTTTTATGTGAATCTTTTCGGCAGTGTTGACACGTGACACAAAGACGTACTTAATATTGTTATTTTGCTCTCTTGTAATCAATTTATGTGTAAACAATGTTGTATGTGTGTATGTAAAATTATACAGCAATAAATATAAATATGTAATGTTTTCCTTTGTTTTATTTTCAATTTTTATTATTGTAAGAACAAAAAATTGAATCAAATTTCTCAAGGTAATGGCTCTAGTTAGATCGTGTCAAAAATAATTGAAAATAAGACGGTATTTAGCCAGCAATTGTGACATTGAGACGTCAAACACCTCAGTCCCTTCCGTGACCACGAGCGCTGTAAAGTACTCGAAACGTCGGAAAAAAAACGAGATAAATAAAATAATTTCATGTCAATAGTAGTTTCGGAATTCGGCGCGGACTAACATCGTGACGAAGGACCTATAGCAGGGTGGTATATCTTGCTCCTAAACGAGAATGGCATTTTGTAAACACACATGGCGGCCATTATTTAAGATGTAGACGAACGGGTAAGTGGGTCAACTGGTGTTCAGTCTGTCACCAGAAGATTTCGAGAAGGTCCATTCGCAGTATTGCTGCCAGCGGAACTATAAAAATTTTAATTGGTAAAATGAAACAGTAATGAAGCAATACGTAATGCACTTTATTGAGGATTACTAATAATTTAACATACAAATGTACTAATAACAATAAGCATTTTAAATGTGTTCAAATGTATTTTTTCTAAACCTTAACTTATATTTCTTATGGTAACAAAGTTATTATAAAAAAGAGTAACATGAAAAAAAGGAATGTTTAAAGTTCATTGAAGTTATAGCTAAAAGTACATCAAAGCTAAGCAGCTTGTATATTAACGCAAGTTTCAGTTTTCCTACAAAACTATGTCTTAAGACAATATAAATTAACCTGGGTTGCTACAAGTAAAATAAAATTGCAAATATATTTCATATTTACGAATGATTGATTTTTTATCTATAAAATACAACATATTTGATTTATATTCTAAATCATGTGAAGCATTTGGCTGTCGTGTACGATATCAATAGCAATCTTATAACTCAATAAAATAACATTTCATGTCAAAAACACAGCAACAATTTAGTAATTTATTTTAAAAAAAAACATTTAAACTAAAACTAAATAAATAAACAAATTTTATTGCATATACAAAGCGTACCTTTTTTAACTAACATTTCTAAAAACATGGCTGAGTGTTAAGGAATTAGTTCAGTGGACAGTCTGCTAGAAAGATAAATTCAACTATAGTTACTTCGTCCAACCAAAGTTATTTACATTGACAAAGGCGTGCTTTGAAGTACTTTAATTATAGAAGTGTGAAAGATGTAATAAAATGTTGGACGAGGTATAATAACCACACATTTAACAGTTCCATACAGTAGCAACATCAATACCAATATCTAGATATACTAGCAACATCAAACAATTGTGTAATGTAAAATCGATAAAAGTCGTAAATACATGTTTCAAATATCCAGTTTCAACTACTAAAGTAAACTGTGCAATTTTTTCCTTTCTAAATTTAAACTGTTTAAATATATCTTATATTAGAGGGATTTTAAATCTATTTAACGTGCTTTAACTAGTGTCTCATGTCTGTATTTATTTATCTATGTAATTTTCTAATTTTTTTTTAGTTTCACTGAAAATTTGCACTTGTCAATTTAACATTGAGAATAACAACTAGATAATAATTGAAATAACTACGTAAAGAGATAAAAATTTGCACTCGTGTCAATTTGGAATTGAGAACAACGCCATCTAGTTCGAAATTGAACTACTACTACTTTACGTAACTAGAGCTGTTTTTTTTCCAATAAATTATTTTTTTATTCCATAATGACTAAATAACTGAGTTTTTAATTTATGTTTTGGTTATTTTGATGACATTTGTCGTTAGTGTCATGGAGGGATCTCTGGCGTCAAGCGACTGCCTCAACAGCTGGGCGTGCTGCCATGCCCTTTCGCCGACACCGCCACTAAGGTAACAGGTTATCACCGCTTGCTTGAACTTTCGCTTCAAATGAGACGGCGCCTCTGCAATTATCAATTAATATGACGTGTGACATAACCTTCAATCAGCGGTTACAAAGGTTTCTTCGGAACACATTCAATTTTGATTACTAACATGATCTAAATAGATATGATTTTTTAATATCACAATTGTTTTACCGTATATTGGCTTACAATAAGGTCGATGAAGAAATAATAATGACATAGCTGACCGCGTTTGAACTACAGCGAGAGAGACAAAAGTACGATATAAACTTACCAAGAGTTATGTCCAGCGGCTTGTCGTCGTCAAACTGAACCGTGCAGCGGACACGACCGGTCTCGAACGTGGTCGCACAAACTCAACGTGTAGGTTCTCCATTACAAATTTTTCATTATCCACCTGTATTTTCCACGATATCAGTCCCTTTTCCGCACCCTCTGTGCAAAATAAATTGATTAATAATTCTCAATTCATAAATTGAGAAAAGGGTTAAAGGTTTTTTCTTTTTTTATGGAAGGTGTCCCAAGGAGGGTTGGCGTCAGGCAGGCGGCCGGCCGTAAAAACTATAGCCAAAACCACTATGGACTACAATCATGCTGTGCCGACCTCACAAGAGTGGGAAAAGGGCAAGGAGATGATGATGATGGAAGAAGGTGTCAAACGAGCGAGCGGATCACTTGATGTTATCGTTGAGCGCTAACCATAGACATCCGCAACAAGCAAATGTATTGCAGATGCCTTGCCTACTTTAATGGACAGAGGTGTGCATAGACAGGAAAAAGGATATTTCCGTTTCCCCCCAACCCCTTCCCCGTCCAATCCTTTCAAGGGGGAAAAGAACTTAAATTAGGCCTCCGGTACTCCATATATATCTAATAGTTTTCTTTACATTAATATTTTTAAAGCTATAATGAACTTTCTAACAACCAGCGAAATAGGCCTAGGAAGGAGAAGAACTAAGGCCTTAAAATCTAATGGTTCAGTAATAGCACGGGTTTATTCCACTTTGATCACCCGGGAGATATCACCCAAGTGATTTTGTTTTAAAAGCAGGGTGTTGAAGAGACATGAATTAACAACTGAAAATAATAGGCATCCCTGTGTATTCAGACGATTAGGTTACACTAAATAAATTCGACAGATATTTATACAATTTTATTTACTCAGGTGACTGACTTTTTGGCGATCAAAGTGGCATACTGTATGTAATGTGGTAAATGGAGAATAATAGTGAATGTGTATCGCAATTTTTCCAAGTTTATTAGACGAACGTCAAAAAAATCATCCCTGTATGTAAGTCATAAGTTGACTGTAACTTGATAATGATAATTTCGAATTATAGTAATTAATTGACCGTTACTATATAAATATATAAAGGTTAAGATAACATAAAATACTGCACCTTGCCCTTAGTGCAGGACAAAGAATTATTAAAATTAAAGTTAAGCTCAATAACACCGTGTACGCATTGCCGAAAATATTCACATAAACATATTGCTCTTTCTCTTTCTCTCTAAAAAAGAACTGAGATGACATAATGTTTTATGTGAATGTAGTGTAACTCACGGTAAGTTTGTTGTCATTAGTCTTGGGTTATAACAGGTCAAACAAGATATCTGTTAATCCTGTTACTGTTACGCAGTAATAACAGATATCAATATCTGTTATTAAATAA
>JWHW01030162.1:64949-79398 GCA_000931545.1 Papilio glaucus | reverse complement strand
CAGATATATGATATCACAGGAACAATTGTTATCTAGTATTTACGAATACCTGTGATTTGTACCTGTTACGATAAATACGCCTCACCCCTAAGTAGCACTGACTTCAGAGTGCTTCAGAGTTTCTGGTTTCAGGTGATCCGCTTGCTCGTTTGCCACCTTCTACCAAAGCCTTACATAATAGAATTATATAGATCTGGCATGAGCGGACCCGTAACCCGTAAGGGTTATGTCAATTCTCCACAGTAATAACTATTATTTTTATTCAGTGTGAATAAAAATGTATCTGTTATGCAGGTTCCGCAGTGTCCGAAAATTATGTGTACAACGGAAGACCACATTTTCTTTCGCCTTTAATTTAACGTTTTAACCTAACTCATCTATATCCAAAATTACATAGTTTGGGCAATTTTTAACAGATTTTTTTATCACTCAAATGTAACAATGAAGTACATCTTTTGTCAAAGAAATCCCTGTCTAAAAATTAAGAGGAAGCTTTGGTTAAAAGATTTTATCTTCTATGTAAAATTTTGATTTGGCTAACAGACTTTAATGCTGATTCCGAAGCTTGGGGAGTGTGGAAGAGGAACATGAAGACAGCATATCCGAGCATATTTCTATAGTTTTGGCCGCCCTGAGGCACGAGTCTATTTTTGACTGATTACGTGATAACAAATTTAAACATTATTTCCATTGCTGTCGTCGTTTGTAGCACCATAAATCACTTAATATCACGTTATTTCTTTTTTATAAATCAAGGAGTAATTTAACTGGAAATTGTACTTACAAATGAAAGGTTATATTTTCGGATTTCTATTCACTGCGGCTCTGCGGCCGAATAAATAACGAATTAACATGTTTTTAGGTTAAAATAATAATTACGAGCACAGAAATTAGTGTAAAGCGATGAAATATCATCACAAATTATTACAAAATTACTAAGAACTTTTTTCACAATTTTATTTGTGAACAACGAAAAAAGTTAAACTCTGTTAAGGACAAAAAAATTATTCGACGGGTTTTTAATTCCTAGCAGAGTCTGTAGATATTGTGATCTCGTTCATTCGCGTGACGTAATTTGCATAGCAAATCCAGATATTAGTTGATCCTCGGCATTGATAAATCACAAGTGGGTTGCCGAACTAAATAGGGGCTGACCGACACTGTAAAATAATAAAAAATAGTTTCACTGTCGTCAAAACCAAATTAGGTTTTAACCTAATTTGGTTTTGACGACAGTGAAACTTGACGACAGGATTACCCTTGTGTACCTCGTCGTTGGGGTCAAGTTTATGTGGATGGTATAAATCAAGCTCGAGTCTCACATCCCGTTGTAAATTCGCGAGAGTTTAAATCTCGGAATGCAGAGATTAAAATTAATAGTAACAGTAAGCTTTCAAAAGCTGTCGTTCCACGTTCTGTTTTGTTTACTTTGCGTATCGTAAGGCTCGAGATCAATTTGTAACGTAAATCTTAGATAAACGACCAAGGATCTTAGACTATGGTCTACCTCGAAGATGGTTCCACCTCAACATTTACAACAATATAGGAATAGGAGACTACTACGTTTCTGATGATGAATTAGTGACGATGAGTCAAACGAAATGTAGATGATATAAGTAATATGATTCGTTTGGTTTTTTAAATAAATGTACATGCATTTATTACATAAAATTGCTGTTATAGGCTATAAATATAGTTGCTGTTAACAGCTATATAAGCTGTATAAAGCTTGTATGTAATATAATTGCACAGTAATTGACATTTTGTTACCAGGTCATAAAATCTTTATTATAAAAAGTAATTGACATTAAGATGACTTTGACATGTGATATCAATCGTTATTGTTTACAGCCACCGCCACCGCTGTTTTAATCTACTAAGGTTGATTATCAAAATAAACGAATAAGGACACGATAGTAAGTTAAACCTCTTGTTTACTTGAAGTCTACGTTATATTTAACAATTTTCCTGAAAAGGTCATCGGTTATTACGTGTTAAATATTTTTTGCTAATTTTGCAGCTATGGGTCGCCGCAAATCAAAAAGAAAGCCACCGCCGAAACGTAAGGCTATTGAGCCCCTAGATCAGCAATTTAACTGTCCATTTTGCAATCATGAAAAATCTTGTGAAGTTAAAATGTAAGTATATATCATATTTTGATGAAAAAATAAGGAATTGAAATTATGCTAAAATAAATTACTGTTTTAAACTATGTCATATTTTCTATTTTCCAGGGATCGAACGAGAAATACGGCTAGAATTGTATGTCGCGTGTGCTTGGAAGACTTTCAGACCACTACAAATGTTTTATCTGAGCCAATTGATGTCTACAATGACTGGGTAGATGCATGTGAAAGTGCTAATTAATTTTAAGACTATTAAATATATTTTTTTAATTAAATAAACTTTTTTATGTGATGAAATCACCGATGTAAATTCCACCAGAAGTTGAGGCAATATTATATTAACTATGTATCTCTTAAAAGAGATAAATTTAAGTAACAATTCCTATTGTTTGAGATAGTTTCTAGTGCCAACTCCTAGTGGAGGTTAGTAATATTTATGGTCAACTGGCCTCTATACACCACTGTCCTGAACAGCCTTTTCTGTGTTCATATTGTACCACTGGCAAGTTTCTTAGCCGAAAGATTTGAACAGGTCTAGAGTGGCCTAATACTTTTCCTTGTATTATTAGTTGGAATGGCTCATTTATAATCAGCATGCATTTTTTTTTTTGAGATAAAACAATAAATTTGTGCACATTAAAAAAATGATAATTTCATCTTGTAATAATGGAATCTTACAACTAATAGTAACTACTTTATATGATATAATCAATTTCTTTTGTTTTAAAAAATAATCTTATTTTTGTCTCGGTTTTGTATTGTCTAATAATATTATACATACTATGTTTCAAGATATGTTGATTGATATTATAAATATAACTCATGTAGAAAAGATTGCACTCTGGAACTGAAAAAATAAATAAATGCAGGTTAACTTGTTAATAAATTTATTTCCAATAAGAAAATTTTATTGGTAAGGCAAGACAAATCATTTATGGCAGAAAATTCTTAACCAGGAAAGTTCATGAAAGCATATATTATATTTTAGTAGGGTTATAATTTCAAACATTTTTAATATTACAAGTTTTAAATCTAGGGATTAAATTGACAAAGAATTTTTATTAAGTGAAAAGAAGCATTAGAATAAAAGCACAATGTCATGTAAAATTCTGGGGAAATACTGAAGTGAAATTTTAATCCACACATAATATCTAGTGAGAGAGAGCCTACATACAAGAAAACTATAATAAGAAAAAACTAATAAAAGCCATTAATAATTGCCTCTGTCTGCCAATTACAATTTTATATATTTTTTATTCATACATTGTCACACACACAGAACAAAGTTATAGTTTTAATTTGTAAGTTCTACATTTCTACAGAGTCAATTAAGCATATAGACTAAAAACATCACTCTTTGATTTTAATAGAATACCTTTACATTATTGCATAGATGGAATGTACATAAACTTAATTCCACAAAAATCAAATCCCACAGCAACAACCAACAATGCATAACAACAATAAACATTTATATATTTATGGAACACTCATTTTCAATGTACTTTTATTTGTATAACTTTGAAGTCAATTATTGGGACTACATAAAGCAGTACACACTTTGAAAACAGATAGTCATTTCATTTTAATATATATAAATTGGTTTATTTGAATATAATGTCATCTAAACCTTGGTGAGATTTAAAAGGGTGGCACTGTCAGCCACGGAACTGTTATGCAGATTGCTTATGTGGCCTATCTTTTTACTCAGACATGGAGGTTACTCTCAAAGTCCAAATGCTTTGTAAATTGGCTCATAAAAATTATTTATTAAACGCTTTCCATTGTGCTAGCCATTAGTTTACTACATCGATATCTTTGTGAGAATAAATACCTTTGTGTACCGCCACAATCAGTGTCGTCACATAATTTATAGATCACTTAATATTAAACCTACTTAATGATCAGGATATTTTTAATATTAATATATCTTTCAAATTCTACTGTTCAACAACAATCTAATTTCAAACAATGAATTTAATTATAATCTATGTGCAATATTAGTGATATTCAAAGTAATAAGTACGCACATCTAAAGCTTTTCTAATTTGTAATTGTACTTCAATAACATTACTTTTAATGAAACAAGCTATATAAGATTTAATAGACATATCCATGCATTAATTATTTGCATTAATTTAATGATAAACTGTCTACATTGACACCGTTTCCTTAAACCTAATAAATAGTATATAACACAATAATCAAATATGTCTATCTAAACAAAAAAGACAGCATCAAGCTGTATCACAAATCAGTAAAAATCAAAGTAAATAAATATTAGTCTTGCTAAATTATTATACAATATCATTATAATATTGAGCTATTGCCTAGTCTTACAACCCTGGGATTTCTCTAACCATGTCATATGTACGTAGGAACGTAAACACTATTTATCTATATACAAAAAAATCTATGGAAGATTTGCTAAGAAATAAAAATGGAAGGACATGACATGGTTGAGACTTGCATACCACCGAGCCCTCTGTGCATAAGCTGTGTATAGGTTCATTAGGGTGTAAAGTAGCTCAGAATTAACGGTACCATTTACAATAAAAAAATAAAATATATGCAATTCATACTATAAACTTTTTATAGCAATTTTCGATAAGGATAATTTATATTGCCCATAAATAGTTACAATTAAACATTTATATATTTCACAAACACAGAATATCGCACATTTAAATTTGCAAGAATTACGTACTAATACTGATCGCATATATTCAAAATTTACCCATATCAACAAAAGAATCATACTGCAGATCATAACTGTCACACGCAGAGTCCACTTCATCGGAAACCATTTCATTCTGGAGAGATGTTAAAATTTTCACTTCAGCATTTTCATCGTCACATATGGCCGTGCTGTCTGAGCTGTCGCTGTTGCTCTCGATATATTCAAGTAACAATTTCGATTTGCCATCGTCAGTAGCGCTACAAACTTCGGACAGCTCGTACGTACTGAGCACTGTTGACGTTTCGTCAATGTTGATGGTGTCAAATGAATGAGAAAGCAAAGCATCATTGTACGCCACAACGGCGGCAGTCTCATGAGATGACGATGGATCTGTAAAGCGACCGGAATCGCCTAGTTCAGATACGTTTAGCGATGTGTTCTCATCGCTGGCTTGGTTCTTTGATTGTTCAACGTGATTGCAGTCCTTACGATAGAGAGATGCTGTTTCAAGTTTACGGTTATCATCACTGACTATATTATCCCTAGAAGAAATAGATGTGTCGTCCGATAAATCACCTTCTGCATTTAAAGTCACGGAGTAATCGTTCTCATCCCTTTCTCCTGGTAAATGTTCCAAGTCCTCAACACATTTGGTAGAATCATCGCTGCTATCCGAAAGAAGTAATTCCAGGCTACGATCGAGGATTGCCGTGTCCGCACAAGACATATCATCTTCAAAGACAATTTCGACGCTTCGTATTCTCATGAGTGGCATTTTCGATGGTGATATTTCATTACCTTTAGCCGTTCTTGCAATTTTATGGCTCGAATCTAACGACTCTACGCTTTCGCTTACTTCGTCGTAATCTATCTCATAGCTTCTGAGATCCGATGTGCAAGGTGTGCACTCAGTAACTTTAGCGTTATGAGTTTTGTGTGAAATATGTGCATTGTAATGGTTCGGTGAGGGCGTGTGTGTGGTATGCGCGTGTAATCCCTAAGGTTGCAACAATTCTTATTGTATAGTGGTGCCGAGATCGAGGCCGCCCTCCTCCTGCATCTTGGTGAGGAATTTGAACACTCTGGAGTCCTCGTCGGTCTGTTTCACCATGTCGACGAGTGCCAGCAGCTTCTTGATGCCAATAAATATCCTAGAAAATAATTATATAGTTGAGTAAGACAAAAGCAGAGTTATTAAGGTTAAAAGTGGGGAAATAGAGACACTATGTATTGCCATGTCAGTAGCAAGGTATTTCATCTTAATCCAAGACGTCCCAACTTTAAATATGAAAACCTAGATTACTATAGACGAATACTAGACGTCGCGCACTCGTAGTCTTTTCTTATACACGATAAAATGCGGGTTGAAAAAAAGACGGCAACGGCCAAATCTCCCCTGAGGCTAGAAAAATAGATCGTTGATTTTTCCAATGGTATTTTTATTTGCGAACCGATTCCTCTGAAAATTAACAACCATATGTACTTATGACGGAACCTTGAAATTGCCTGAGCTGATTTGATGACTGAGAGGGCCAGTCTATGGCAACTCCTAAATGTTTTACAGCGGTAATCTCGTGTATGCGCTTATCCAAGACTACCGCCGAAGTAGGAAGTTTCGCAGAAAAGCTAACTTTATCATATCAGGAAACTCACTTTGCGCCTCTGAGATCGCTCTGTATCTTGGCGAGGTCCCGCTTGGTGAAGGCGTCACTCTCCTCCAGCACGGCCATCACGTGTTCAGGCTGCGATAGGTTCGGCACGTGCAGCACGCCCGTGAACGCTGACAGCACTTCCATATCTTCTAATACTTGTCTGTACAAAACATGATGTTATTATTCAAAGTTGTAATTACATACGAACATTAAATAATTTAACATTTGTATGCAATTATAACGTTAATTTATTCCACACGTATATCAAAAAGCTACGAATACAACAGAACATTTGCTTAACGGTATGGCATACGCATACCTATGAACATACGACGAATAATTTCGAATAAAATTCGATAACATCATGATAAGATTGATTCAATCAGTTCGAATTGTATGTGCAGTGCATTATATTTTGTAAAAGGGATGATATTATAATTATTAGTTAGTAATTTTACTTAACTAAGATGACTTTAGAGCTAAATGCAGCAACGTCTTGTAGGAGACTCCTGCAGTTGGGTTTAAAGTCGCTATATATTTGATGACCATTGAATTGCTGATTACATACACGGCGATCTTCTCGACTTCCTCTCTGTCTACAGTCAATATCTTATCTATATTTACTTTGTAGTTTATTTTTCAGTATATTTCTTTACATAAAGAATTTAAATTCTGCACTGTCTATTTGCGAGGCATGTTATTGAAGCCAGTCTTTTTATTTAGCTTTTTGTAGGGTATGTTTATGAAGCATAATACCTTCTGCTGCTGGTGCAGAGTATGAGTAGCTTCCTGCCTTTGGGGGGCTGCTTCTTGAGCAGCACGAGCAGTGCCTGCAGCGTGAGATTGGAGTAGCGCGGCCCGATTGGCCCGTAGTCCAGCAGTCGCTCGATGTTGTCCACCAGAATGCACGACAGGCTTGAGCGGTATGCGTCGTCGAAATACTACACAATATACAACATATGTTAGCCGGCTTCCGCGACTTCTTTAGTGCACCATAACTACAGCATTTACATTCCATTGATTATACAATAATTAGTATTGTTTTTTTTTTCAAATCAGGTAAATTAGAAAATATCAAAGAAAGGAACCGATCGCCTAGACGTGGCAAATTACTTAGTTACTTTTTCCTTACGGAGCAGAAAACATGTTATTGAATTAGTTTAAATCAAGACATATCACCTTCCGAATCTGCAAGCACTTGGCGGTCTCTGTGAAGCCGACCATGTCTTCAGGCGAGCAGACCTTCACGAAGGGGAAGTCGGACCTCTTGGCCAGTTCCGCTGCTAGCGCGGTCTTTCCGCTGTTCGGTGGCCCTTCCAGAAGAACTGACACTAGACCTAGAGAGTATACAACATAAAAGTTAAAGAACCTTTGTTATTTATAAACACACCTAACTCCCTACTTTCCATCCTTTTCTTAATCCCTCCTCAGTACTACTCTGTCGCAACTCATCAGCATCACATTGTTCCGGGTCTCTATGGTAGCTTAACACCATATCGCAGCAGAACAGCTCGATGGTATTCCTCTTCCGTCATAAAAAAAATGTTCCATGTACAATGGTTAAAATCTTACCGCTAGCTTCAGTCGCGCGCGCTTGTTGTATGTACAGTAGTCCATCTTCCAGCAGCGAAGACACAGGGGAGCCCCAGTTTGTAATGCCACGAGACAAAAAGTGCTCCAAAGCCTCAGCTGCCGTACCGAATGCCTGTCATATATATTTAAATTATTTAATTCATTGTTTTTTTTTGCATTTTAATATTGTAGTTGTGAAATGGTCTATCACAAATGTGGTGTTCCTGGATCATATAAACCACAATGCTCAATTATGAAGTTATAACACTTATATTTAATACAAGCTGTGCCCCGCGGTTTTACCCGCCCTGCAATTTTACTTAAACGAAATGATTTTACCTACTTAATACTACCGTAAAATCATCATCATCTCCCTTGCCCTTTTCCGGCGTATGTGGAGTCAACACAATATGGCCGCAGGACAGTTAAATTGATATAACTTTTTTATTTATAGGCCGATTGAAATAAAACAAACACTAAGTGTTAAGTGAAGCTTACCACAATAGATTAGTGAAAACCGCATCCAAATCGGTTAAGCCGCTTCTGTGATTAGCGGGTACAAACTCACAGACAAAAATTCTAATAATCATTTTCTTGGGTTTTATTGCGTTTATGAAGGGGCCCCCAACAATAGTTTTTCTCAAATATCTTCCATGTACAGACAGCGATCAGTTACAATTTTATTATATGTATAGATAAATTGAGAAGAGAAGAAAAAAAATGCTTGTAAATCCCTATAGTCCAATCTTTATTAAAAAAATTAGATAATTTAAGCCTTCTACAGTCAGATCATTCGCATTTGTCGGAGGAGCAATTTTCAGTCTTTTATTGTAATTTCCTATTGAGTTCCTAAAATAACAAAATAAAAATACCTGCTAATATTCTTACCGGTTTAATATCGTTCTCCAGGGCGTGTAAGAAGTCTGTGCGCTCTACCATGAGTTTCTCCATGGCCTCGGGATCTACCTCCACTTTGCTGGAGGCCTTGATTAGCCGGTTCATAGCTGTTGACTGCGCCGCGCGAACCAGACCCTCTAACTCAGCGCCGGAGAAGTTCTTTGTTAGCGCTGCTAGCTCCTGGAACAAATAAAAGCGATTTAGTGTGTGTGTGTATTTTTAAAACATTTGTACTTATCTGTCTTTACATATGACAGCTTTTTCATTCAACTCTTATCTCAACCATCTTATTTCCTACAGACAATTACGCTTAGGGCTCGTCAAAAAGATACTTGCACTAGATCACTTAACATAAGGCGCTGCTCGTCTGTTCCCTAATATATAAAAACGTAAAGGAAATTTATTATTAAATGTATTTTGATTGTTATGGATTACTCCTTGTCCTTGTGAGACAAGGAGTAATCCATTACTCCTAGTCTCACTTCGACTCGACTCCTTGCCTGCGTATAGGATTCTGCAAATATTTTTGGATACATGGCTAGTAGTTGTCTCTAGCGGGTAAAATCTTTCCTACCAAGAAAACTTACTTTGCAATCGACGTCATCTGCAATCTTTTTGTACTCGCGCATGCGCTTCGTGTGTATACTGAGGATCTGCACTCGGCCGGTCTCGTCGGGCAGGCCGATCTCCATCTGCACCTCGAGTCGGCCGGGCCGCATCAACGCCTCGTCGATCATGTCGCGCCTATTCGTCATACCGATCACCAGGATGTTGTTCAACTGATCCACACCTAAATAATACCTAGCGTTAGTATCTATAGTTTGTTCCACAACAAGTTATAATTTTTGTAAACAAAGAAACGTCACTTACAACACATGGCGGCCATTACACTTATTATACTTTCATCGAAAATGTTGTAATTTTGTAAAAATTGTTTAAAAATATTTTGGAATTTTATTTATTTATACATAAAAGGTAAGGTGTAAACTTTGTATACAAAAATTGCATCTTGATATGGAACAAACATAAAAGCAGTGATAGAGATAGTAACAGCTGTCGCACGAATAGACCGGCTCGTGCGACGCAGTACTACGACCAAGCGTAAGGTGTTCCAGACGACATTATTTCACCTCTAAGGGTATTGGTTCACTTGATATTAAGTTACCGCTACACATAGGCATCTGCGACAAGCAGATGTAATAGACAGGATAGAGGTATTTCCTTTTCCTTTCTGTCCCATACCCCATCAAATCCTCTTCCCATCCTTGCCTTATTAGAAAAGGTTGGGAAGAAGACGAGGATTAGAATTAGGCTTCCGGCACCTCAATCACCAGACGAAACGCATAATACTTCTACTTCACGCCTGTTGTTTGTGACGTCGGGGTATTTCACCAGTCGAGCCCGCACATTCATGCAACAGATGGTGTTGTTGCGGGCTTTACCACTGTTTTTTACTCCTCGCCCATAATAGGAGGCCGTCATATTTTACTTTGCGCAGGTAGATTAGTCAGCCAGGTCCCTCTTCTAGTATATTATAGTATCATAATCATCATTATAAACCATTGGACACCGAGTGTACGTAGGCCTTCCTTATGGATCGCTACAAAGCTCTGTCCCTTGAGCCCCCTTTCAGTGGACTCCTCCATTTTTGACCAGTTTATAACCGAATTGTCGGTTTTGTGGAAGGACTACCTACGCTGCTCGTTTAAAACTTGACTGCGAACCTACAGACTTTTGGCTCCATCGGCCATCATTTCTACGAGCAAAGTTTAGTTTACTTGCCATCAATCTTGGAGAGCAGCTGGTTGACGACGGTGTCGTGTACGCCGGTGTTGCCGCCCACGGAGCCTCGCGCCTTGCAAATGGCGTCGATTTCGTCGAAGATGATAATATGTAAGCCGCTGTTTGGTCCACACTATTAAAATTAAAAGATATCAGCTAAGCTAATTCCATTTCTTTTAAAATATGTAAAGAGATATGGTGCCTGCATTGGCCGGATCGATCGACTGACGAAGTATCAAGATCTTGGTCATATTAAGTATAGTATGTAATATAAGTCACATTTTTACTTACGACATATTATTATTATCACATCAGTTAGAGTCACGCCTAGAAAATCTTTCAAAGACCAAAAATTAACAATTATAAATATTTATTAAAATTTACTGCAATTTATTTTGTTCTGATTAAGTTAAATCATGTGAAATTACAATAAGAGAATAATCTATGTCTCCGTATCTAAAGGGTTCATATGCATTTGTGATGATACATACCCTTTTTTCTTCTTCTTCAGCGTCGGCAAACAATCGCCGGATGTTGGCCTCGCTCTCGCCAACATATTTGTCCAATATTTGAGGACCGTTTACAATCTTGGGTTCGCGGGCATTCAACATCTTGCCAATCTGTCTGGCCATCAGAGTTTTACCGGTACCGGGTGGCCCGAACAATAAGATACCCTTCACGTGCTTGCATCCTATAAGACAAATTAGTTTTAGTTTCTTAGTCGAAGTTCTAAAGCAATGACACGACTTAAAACAAAGCACAACTTTACCTAATTGCTCGACAACTTCTGGTGGAAAGACGCGGGACGCAAATGCACGCCTGAAGATGGCATTGAATTCTTTGTCCAGACCACCAATGCCCATCTTACCGAAGTCCCAATCAGGATTGATGATGGATTGACGAGGCTGTTTCCTATATAGACAGAGAAAAAAAATTACCTACTTTTATGAATACGTTCTTATCAAAATGTGTAAATACGCCGTAATATGTATAATATACAGAATGAAACAATTTTATATTACGGCGCCAACTGCCGCGCAACGCGCGCCTAACAAACTTAACTAGCCCATTAGGGAATAAGCCTGATAAATGCTCAGTATCTTTGGAATGGTACTGAGCATTTATCAGGCTTATTGTAATTACATTTTGATATGAAACATCTATTGGCGCGCTTCGACAATAAAATCTTTCTCATGTAATTTACTTTTTGTTATACGTGTCATCACACCAAGGAAGATCTACTGCATACTTAGGTTCGTAGAACATTAATTATTTGAATACTTACCCTTTAGCCTTTCCTACCAAGTTCAGGGATGAGTTCTCAGCCTTATCAAACTGTATGCAGGCATCGGGCAGCAGTCTCCCCATCCTGACGCGACGCGGGATTGCGTTCGCGCCTGCAGCCAAAGCTTGCACATCCACAGCTTTAGAAAAAAACATGATTGATCAGTACGATCAAAAAAATAGTAATTCTTTAAAAAATACCAAAATTCCTAATATTTTTAGGGAAATCAAATATGAAAGTCAGGAATTTTATGCTTGAGAAATCTACATTTGGTGTTTCGCAATTTCGTATTTTTTTAAATGTATTTCGTCGTAGGATAACTAATTATAATTTAAAACGGACCCCACTGTTAGGACTAAAGATATGTAAACAGTAGCATTTAAAATTAATCTTGTCCAAACAGACAGACAGGCAATGGGAATTTGTTTTATAATATGTAGTAGTTACCTTCAAGATTCTTAACAATCAATGATAAGACTTTTTTCTCCTGGAAAGAAAACGCCAGCTGTTGTCCAACGGTGAAGATTTGGTTGGAAAATTGAATGAGGAAGTCGCGCGCCATCTGCTCTGAGTCATACGGTTCCAGCGATGTTCTAAGAAGGATAAAAAATATTTCAAATAACAAACGCTGACATCTTTTATCCGAATTTTGGTAGAAAGTTCCACTATCCTATATTCAGAACCTTGTGACCTAATTGTGTACTAGAGAGTGCACCTATAGCCACAAGGGGCACCAATTAGTGTACGTAAAACTCAATAAAAAACACATTTGGTATACAGTAAGTGCTCGTCGTATTCGATTGTAAGGAACCCCTATTAAGCGTCATTGTGAATTAACCCAAAGAACTCAATCATGTTTATGGAATAAATAATCAATATATTAAGTTTTTTTGAAACAAAAAATAAAGTTCACCGCCATAAAAAAATAAGTAGTCCTAGCAAACTAAATTTACTTGATCAGACATAACGGGTATTTACAATATATTTAATTTAGAAAAATAATAGTATACACTGTCAAGGATTCTATCCAGATCTGACGTCGAACCACGCAATCAATTAGGCTATCATAACACAATACCATATAACACATGTAATTTAATTACTGCAATAAGGAATATGCGTGTTACTTCTGATGACGTTATAACAGAGATAAACGTAACTTATCAACGATGACACACGCAAATTAAATATGTCATGGCTAAAAATTAGTACAATTTCCTCAGAAATAAAATTAAGTTCTGGTTAAGTTACTTTAATTCAATAACGTTAACAAAAATGTTAATTTTTACTTACGTCTTCTTTAGCATAAAGTCCGCATCTAATGTCACACTGCACAAACATTCGGCATTTTGTGGCTTAAACGGTTTTACGTCAATGGGCTGAAACAAAAAACGTATTATGAAATATTTATCAACAGAATTATTTTAACAGTTCATGTTTTGCAAGTGAAGGTAGCAAGACATAAAAGTAAAATTAATGGCGTTAAAAAAGCTTTTAACATCTCTTTTAACCAAGTTTTAAGATTGCAGGTATGACCAATATCTATTGTATAAGTAATTAACTTTAACTAAACATTCTGCGTGTTGTCGCAAAAATGTTATATTTATAAAATATACTAAATAATGAGATAATCGATCAGATTAGTGACATACTTAAGGCGATATAAGAAGTAACCGACGAGTATTTATGCGTAGATGTATGGATGTAGAACTAAGAGAGTTGTGCCAGGATCGGGCAAGGGAAATACGTAATCTCTGCTCACCCCACCCCTCTGGGTAATGGACGTTTGTAACTAAATGTTGAGAATAAATCGACTAGAACTAAGAAAGATCCCAGTAATGAACAGAAAGAACGTTGAAAATAATCATAAAATCATATTGCAGGCACACACAAGACCACAACCATAACTGAAAAAAATTAAAGATAGAGATTATAAAAATGTCAAGAGTAAGCACTTAAGGCTGCGAAGGTCGTGACATGAACTATCGATCTTCGCATGCTGCATATAACTCTTTAGGCCATGGTCACACCAAATGTATCAGCCGCCGATTATGAGCAGGCTTACTGTGAGACCCAGTGTGAACATGAGTTCATACTGCATTTTTTGTCACGCCATTAAGAAAGGCGTAGTCCTTTCGTTCGTAATGGCGTAGCTTCGGTTCGGTGTGAACAAAAGTTGAATATAAATAGAAAAAAAGGACTACCTTTCGAATAAAAAAAAAACATTAAAATCGGTAAATCAGAAGCGGAGCTAGGAATTAACCACCGTAAAAAAAAAAACTTCCTCCACGAGGCCGTAATGCTTTTTCGTGAGAGAAAAATTCAAATACAGCCCTATTTAGAAATTTCATTTACAAACTATTTTTTTTTTTTTATGGGATAAGGTGGCAAACGAACGAGCGGATCACCTGATGTTAAGTGAACGCTACCTATAGACACCCGCAACAAGCAAATG
>JWHW01030162.1:41185-55002 GCA_000931545.1 Papilio glaucus | reverse complement strand
CGCCCGCCCCTCCCAACGATAGGCTACTGGCGGCCGTAGACGCGTTCTATGCGTCGCCCAATCACGAAAGACCTAGAGATAAGTAAGTCTCATATACTTAAGTTCAACTTGTGTTTATTTTAACTACCTTCAATCACTCAAACATCTTATTCATCTCATATTAATAGTAACATTGATAACAGAATATTAAAATGTTATTTGATTTTAATTCATAACTAATGTTTATATGATGAATGTTGCGATATGAACTGTATTTTTTATAAATTTAGTGAGGGATGGGAGAAGCTTGGACTGTACGAATACTACAAGGCTAAGAATGCGGCTCGCAAGCGTAAAGAGGAAGACATCGCTCAGGGCAGGAGACAGCGGTCGAAATCACCGAGCCCTATACCTAAAGACCTGCAAAAACAACCCACCCCACCTGGAAGAAGATACAGGTGACGAATTACATGTTTTATAATGGTGTTTTACCACAAAATGCTTTACTTATTCAATTAATTCTTTATTAATGATCATGATATTGTCGAAGTTCTCAATATGTGGGGAACCTTGTTAATGTGTGCATTTCTATCGTCGTGGATAGCATGATATTTTGTTTATTATTTAACTATTTATAAAATCTCATATGTGTTATTAATTATAGATCGAAAAGCAAAACACCAGAGAAATCTCCGCAGCCAAAGTCAAGGTCACCGTCGCCGAGACGGAAACAAACCTCGTGGAGAAGAGAACGAGATAGAGATAGTAAGTGACTTACAAACCTTGACTTTTGCAGGATCACTTGATATTACCAGATTTACTATTGCTGTTTTATTTATATGTAAATTGAATATATATTATGTAGTGTAGTGTATATAGTGTAGTTTAACAGTGGTAGAGCCCGCAACAACAACATCTGTTGCAAGAATGGGCCGGCTCGACCGGTGAAATACCACGACCTCACAGAAAACAGGCGTGAAGTAGAAGTACTCTGCGTTTCGTCTGATGAGTGAGGTGCCGGAGGCCTAATTACAGTCCTCTTCCCCTTCCCACCTTTCCTTATAAGGATAGGATGGGAACGGGAAGAGGATTGGACGAGGAGAAGGGGCGGGGAAAAGGAAATATCCTTTTTCCTGTCTTTCCACTCCTTTGTCCAATAAAGGTAGGCAACGCATCCGCAACACATTTGCTTGTTGCGGATGTCTATGGGTAGCGCTCACAGAACATCAGGTGATCCGCTTGCTCGTTTGCCACCTTCTACCATAAAAAAAAAATGTAGAATTACTTGACCCGGCAAACATCTTTCCGCTTTTGAATTAATTTGTGTCGTGTTACCTTATTAGTTGTATTGATTGCTGGATGGGATACACGCGGGTCGATTCGCATTGAAACGCATTGATTGTTCAGTCGGGGAGGTCGCATCAAGCGAGTCCCGTTATCGGTGTGAGACGCACTTCAAAAAATTATTTTCACGCCTCACGTTAGTTTTTATTATGCAACAAGTCCTAAGATATCCATTTAAATTATATGGTCAAGGGATTATCATAATGTGCATGAAATGCTTAAAGTAACTAACATATTTTAGTTGATACGGATTAGTACTGTATATTTATAAGTGGAAGAGTTCTTTCCAAATCCCGTATTGTACATGACCATTTTTTGAGAAGTTAGGATACATATAGTAAGCTTTCTTTAAAATATAGATATATAAATATAACTCATTTATTGTTATGTTTAAAACATTCAATACAAAGCACTTATTATATATAAAGATAACAGAAGGTAAAAGTCTCCTCGCATGTACCTCATGACATACGCCACGTGGTGTTGGTTTTCAGTCTACCCTAGTGGGTAGCCTTGCGCCTGTTCAAAAGAGCCTTTCAGTTAACATACATGAATAAACTTTACTAAAAAAAGATTTGAATAAGCTGCACTATAAATGCACTATAAATCAAACCCACTGACTGAATGGATGTCCCATGCAGAATTCATTGTATTACGTAGTAGTTGTAGTATTCACTATGCAGTTTTATAGAACAATTTAAGTTGTTCTATAAAACTGAATAGTGAGAGTTTAATCCTAAAGGTGTGTTGTGTGTTTAAACATTGAGTAATTGACAATATGATTTGTTTTTCAGGTTTACGAGTTAAACAGTAATAACATAATTCAAAACATTTTGTTATACTTAATGCTGTCTGTTTTATGTCAACTGTTTTTATTTCAGATCGTCGGCGGTCGAGATCAAGATCACGATCGCGGTCCCGAAGCAAGTCGAGAGACCGAGAGCGGGACCGGGACCGAGACCGGCCGCGGGAGTCGCCGCCATCGCGGTCTCGACGCGTCGAACGTTCTAGATCACCAACTCCACCCAGTTTTCTGTTAGTTTCTAATAGTGCTGCTTACAAGCAATACATATAATGTATTTTGATTAACAAAAAATCTCATCCTCGTATTTCATTGATGCAATAACTCACTTAAAAGCAAATGCGCAACATCCAACTTATTTTCAAACCAATATTTTGTTCGAAAAATATTTGTATATAATTTTTAAACATATTTCCAGCAAAATATCAGTTTGAAAAAATGCACAATGCTGGTTTTGCTTTGTCAGAACTATTTATATGTAAATATAACGGATTTATATTTGACATAACTGTGTCTGCAAGGTCGTGCTCTGGAAAGGACTTGACATGAACATCAACGGCAAGTACATCACTCAATTTCGTTTTGCCGATGACATTGTAGTTATAGCTGAGACCATTAAAGAACTCAGTATAATGGTCAATGGCCTCAAAAAAGCCACTAGACAAGTTGGTCTTAAAATTAACATGGATAAGAGAAAAACATGTTAAACATACCTGTTCCGCCCACTCCAATAACTATCAGAGGCCGTACTCTGGTAGTTGTAGACGAGTCTACCTAGTACAAACTGTCTGTAGGTCCATCTTCGAGAAGAATGGTCACTATTCGGGAAGTTATGACATATCTCCTCGTCCCAAATACCGCAATGTCAAGTCAACTGGCACGCACTGGTTCAAGACCAGTGCGTGCCAGTGACGACCTACGGTACAGAGAGGTGGCCCTTCACAATGAGCCCCATCAGACGGCTCAAGATCGCTCAAAGGGCAATGCTCGGAGACTGATGATTGATCAGATATGATGTGATCGATAGCAGGACAATGGCCGGACACATTGCTCGTAGAACGGATGGTTGACGGGTCGACTGATAGGAAAATGGATGGTTGTGGTGATGGTCTGATAATTGTGTTGTATTCCCACATGCATGTGTACATTCCAAAACAATTCAAATGAAAATTCGTTTTTAACCGACTTAAAAAAGGAGGAGGTTATCAATTCGTCTGTATTTTTTATGTTTTTTACCTCAGAACTCCGCTCCTGGTGAACCGATTTCGATGATTTTTTTGTTCGACAGCTGTTGTTTGGCGTGTGGTCCCTTTTTTTTTAACTAAGATCCGACCAACTGACAACGTTGACCTTTACTTGACAACGTTTTACTAGGCTTACGTAGGCTACACTATTGGACGTACATGAAATGCAGTATCAAACAATTGTAGATCTCTAAAAACGCAAAATAAAAGTCAGCGATGCAGCATATCTCTATCTTATACGGTTATCTCACAATAACTACTTTTTTCTTTAGAACAAACAATAAAAGTAGTAAAAATAGCGTATAATATACACATATTTTCACGTATTCAGTATAATTCCTTATCCAAATAAATATATTTGTGAACTATAGTATTAAACGTAGATTATAATTCGCGTTTACACGATAACGTTTTGATAGATAGTTTACAAGATGTCGAAAGTTTAAAAACTACGTGCAAGCGAAAAATTAAAAACGCAGCTGCGCAGTAGACAAGTCGCGGGCCGGGCTTTTTTACTAGTGAACCGATTAACTCTTTCTTTGTTTGAAAGGTGGTTGTTATGATATTTTTCCATATAGAATTTTATCAAGATCTGACCAGTTGTTTTTGAGTTATTCTGAATAAAGCGTATTGTAAGTAATTGACTTTAACTACATTGACGGTGTTCTCGGTTTGTTTTAAAACGACTTTGACGAATACGGTGGGAAAATTGCTCCGCTTCCTTAGATAAACGATCGTGAATCAAACCGAAATTTTTCATGTAAGCCTGCATTTTCGACGGCCTATTTTTGCGTTCTTCACTAGTCTGTCCTGGCCCTGAAGGTAAATTTCCTCATTTGAGATAGGCGCTCCGTTCTCCCTTCGTTTGTCTCATTTAATCGATGGTGTCTCATATGAGCAGCGCGTTTAGTAGGTCTACCCATATCCTGACAAAAAAAAAGTTACTAATCTTTAGATTCACTAAAAATTGAAAAATAAACAAAAAAAACCGACTTCGCTGACACCGACTTCAAAAATAAATATAATAAATATATAAATTTTGTTATTTTTAAGTGCGTAAAATTATTTTATACCTTTTAGTGTTTTTTTTTGTTTTTGAATACATTTTATTGAAGTCGGTTTTTTGTCAAAATCTTGTTTATTGTGCTAAACATACGTGATTATGTTTCAAAAACCTTATATAGAGTAATATAACATACTAGTTACCCGCCCCAGCTTCGCTCGAGTACACATATGAAATATAGCCGAAGATACTTGCTAATAAAGAGTGAAAGAAATTTTAAAATCAGTGCAGTAGTTTTTGAGTTTATCCCAAAAAAAAAACAATCAAATAATTTCTCCTTATGATATTAGTATAGATAAATAAAATTTAGTAGATAATATTTATATTAATTATATATTTTTAGATAGCCTGGTCTTAACTTAAAAAAATGTGTATAACAAAAGTTGAAACATTGAACATGATAAAATTATTTATTGAACAATAACTAACATCGATACTGAATGTATTTTGGTAGTTGTGGTTCGTTTCCGACAACGTCCTCTAGTGGGCTGGACGCGAGCAACAAGGGGCACCAGCTGCTGCAGAAGATGGGATGGAGCGCGGGCGGGCTGGGCGCCGCGGGCCAGGGCATCGCCGAGCCCATCAGCGGCGGCGCTGTGCGCGACAGGCAGGACCAGTACAAGGGTAAATAGCCTACGAAAAACTTATGACTGACGGAGTCATTAATAATTAATATTAGATGTGTGAGAGACGGGAAGTATCCACAATCAACAAAATCTAAGCACCAGCAAGGAATTCTGTTTTATAGTAAAGTTTATAATAATTCTATATAATTTAGGAAATTTAATGAATTACGGTCGAATTTTGACTTCTGGGCGATTAAGGATCGGTTAATGCTGAACTATATACCACTTTTCAATCACATCGCCATTTAACAAGAGATGGGATTGCAGAAGCAATCGTTTATTCATTATAAAAAATGTTGGCAGTTGAATTGAATGATGAACACCCTAAGAGTGTTTGTAGACGTCCGTTTTTTTCACCGGACGACGGACCATCAATAAACGGAAATCGTTATGAACCATACACAGCCGCAAATTCGGACATTTACAAGCCCTCTTAAGCTATTTAATAGAAATACTTACCGCTTTCAGCTCTTCTTGCCTTCAATAAAAAAATGAAGCATTGTTGAATATGTGGTGTACAAATAACAGTTTTGTGGCAATAGGTGGCAACTCTTCGGGAAATCGTTCTAGATTACTATTTGCTTTAGCGTTAATTGTTGAAACCAATACGCTGTGCTCAAATCAATTTTAAATTGTGCAGGCTAAAGAAATTTCTGTTTTGATGACCCCAAGTTTTGTCAAAGGATAAAGATTCACGATGATGTTTGAAGCATGGTCTTACAACTTCCGTTACACTAGTGCCCTTGTTCTGTCACTATAGTTGTCTTAGCATCTCCTGCTGTGAAGCTGAATGTTGCCTATTCTTAAATATTACAGAGATACCTAGCATTTTGTATTTGGTTTGATTTTTCCTTATGATAGGTAGAATTTAAAGAAACTAATCACGAATATTTATGGAGAGATAAACTTAGTTGGTTGTATTTTATAAAAGAATTTAGATTCACTTGAGTTAGTGAAAGAACCTGGCTAACGGGTATGAAGCTATCTGCCGTAAATAATGATATTTATTAATTAGGCAGAATGGCAAATATCCTATAGGAATTATAAAAGTGTGTCAACTTCACCTTATTAAGGATGGTTAGGTAACATTTTTGTGTGAAAGGTTGCAAATAAGCAAGAGGTACACTTGATGAAGTGACCGCTACCCATAGGCATCCGCGACAATTAAATAAGATGCAGATGCATTGCCGTTGGACAGAGGACAGAGGAGGGGATAGACAGGGAAAATGACATTTCCTTCTATTCATCCCCTCCCTAGTGCAATCCCCTTTGACCTAACCTTTCCTACAACAGATAGGAAGAGGATTGATATCGGACCTCCCGCACTTCCTCACTCTTCAGACTGTCTTGTGTGAGGTCATGGTATTTGACTGGTCGAGCTGGCCCATTCGTGCAACAAATGTTGCTGCGGGTTCTACCGCTGTTTTTCAGATCAGGTCCAATACACAAGCAAATAAAAGTTAATGAACACAAGGGGAATGGGCCTCATTCCATAATCATACACCAATTGTACAATTCTTCCATTTTTATGTTCCAGCAGGACAGGATTTTCTTCGTATTTATTAAAAATTATTAACCAATTGAAATTGTATTTTTATAGGTGTTGGAGTAAACCTAAATGATCCATATGAAAATTTCAGAAAGAACAAAGGTGCAGCATTTATTACGAGAATGAAGGAGAGAGCTCTTGAACGGTCATCGTGATTGATCATAGACTTTGTACATGAATGTAAATGTGCTAAATGGAGTGTCTGTATGTTTGGTGATATGATGTATTTTATCAGAATCATCTTAAATAAATTTATGATATTTTCATTTGTATTTTTTTATTTAAGAAATAAGTTTACACAGCAACTATATATGCTTATATAATGGTTAATCAAAAAGTAGACTTGTTGCAAGAACTTCATGTGACAATTTGTCACATAGTTTTGGTAGAGATCATAATCACTACAAATGGTCAGTCACATCTTAAGTAGTTAACAATATTTTATTGTGCATTACTTTTTTTATTAAAGCTTCTGGTCTGCAATTGATGCTGCATGTTTGAAGGACCAGGGCAACAAACTTGGCTGTAGTAATTAAAAAGATTATAATTCTAAACTTTCAACATAATTATTTTGGAACTCGGAAAGACATTCTAATCGCTCCTTATATTCTTCAGCTTCACAACCTTCTCCGCTAAATTTATGTAATTTAGCAAACTTTATTCTTTTAACTTCCTTTTGCAGATTTTCAATTGTGTGTGACAAAAAGTTGCCATTATGGTATCCTGCCATCACAGCACAACTCTCCACTTTTGTTGGACTCTTCTCATTTGCAATAAAACCATATTTATTTAATTTTTCTGAGAATATATTTGGATATGGTGTTTTTATATGTAATGGTTTTTCACATATTGTTACATTTGTAGCAGAAAGAAAATGATTTGCTTGAAAATACAATTCAAACATTTCTTTGATATTATTATACTTAGGATTTTTGTCATCTTTTTTTAATAAGTATTCCTGAATTCCTCTGATAGTAATGAGTTGAAATATTTTATCAGGAGCTATTTCACAACTCGGCGTTATTGATGTGTAAAGAGGTGTCTCATTAAGCTCTAAAAACTCATTGACATATTGATCTTCAGGTATAGCAAATGGTAGTCTTAGTGAAGCAGCTGCCATTTTTCTTCCGTAACCAGTCATATCTGCACAAGCATCTGACAATGTATAGATGTTGCTTTTAAGCCTATATTTATGACTTAAAGTGTCTAGAGCTGATGCTAAAATACCAGCAGAGTGATAGTACAGTTCTGGTTTATAATTCAAGTAGTCAAACATCAATGGCTTGCCTGGTTTCCTCCATCCTTTACTTCCAGTACAAAGAGGAACAAATAATGTAGCTAGTTGTGACAATTCACTCATAGAGAAAGCTATGTTCACTAATCTTTGTGTGTCCTTTACAAAAGATGTTTCTCTCTCTTCATCTGTGGATGGATCATTATCCGAAAAATGAGAAGGAATAGTTGGATGGGCTAATATGGATTTTGAATATTCATCACTCAAATGTTCAATACACCCAAGAGCAAGGCCTGCAAACCCGTCAATACAATCGAAATTCACATGAAAACCTTGTATACTATCACATTCCTCAACATAGTTTCTAATTTTATCAGAAAATGAGTCACCATAGTCCTTTTTCCACAAAGATTGTCCAGTGTGGAAGATATCAAAACTTTCCTGAAATAAAAATGATGGTTAGTAGTAATAGGTAAGTATCACACATGTGACCTCAAGCAGTAAGCGAAGATTACAGATTTCAATTTTTTTGGTTTGCAACAAAAAGAAAAAACAGATACTCTATGATATGTATCATAAAGATGATCAAAGTTCGCAGCGCAAAAAAGTTGTAACTCACGGATGATTTGCTGTTGCATTGATTTTGTGTGTGATGATTATATGATTATAGTGCATGTGATATAATTGAAAACCTTTTGTTACAAATTTTTTACATGCCGCGTAGGGCGTGCCTGGCCTTAATAAATCCATACTGCTTTATAAAATATAGTATACCATTTTTCTTTTTGTATTATTTGATTAGGATGGATTAAATACTGTTATTTAAAATACTAAATGTAATATTTAAAAGAAAAAACAGCAACACAAGTTAATTTTTTTTATCCTTACATTCGGTCCTTGTTGATATTCCTTCACAATATTTATTGTTCTTGAATGTAACCTTGGATATAAATAATCAGTCCATGTATTAATCTGATCCTCTAATTTGTATTGTTTCGAAGCTATTTCATGGACAGGTTTCATATCAATATCTACTAAATATTCATTCTTTTTTGCCGTAGGTTCTTGAATTTTTTCTACAGCATTCCATTGGAAGTCTTCTTGTACAGTTTCTCCTGGTAAACCACCATCAGCCGGCAAAGACTTCAATGAATCTCTTAAATCTGATATAAGAAGTCTTGGGGTATAAGTGACCTCCCCCTTGGTATTTCTTCCCTCTCGATATAAAACATCATTATTACACTCACTTTTTTCAGTGCCTGTGTAGTCAAATCCAAGTTCCTGTATATTCCAGAAATGTGTCCCAACATGATTCGAATAATGACCAAATTGTAGGGTGAGTATCTCACGTGTGGACATATCAAGACGCCACAAAACAACGTAGAATTAAAATGTAAGTTATTGTACTGTTAAAAATACGTTATTTATACTGAATCGTACGTCTTGCCTTACTTACTATAATGAAAAACTGAAATGTACATACTACGTACGTCTCTTATCAAGTTCTTGACAGCCAGCAGGCAACAAATGCGTTCGGTGTTGTGTGTTTCTCCCTTGTAGTAGTTTTGGTAGTTTGTCATTGATGTTTCGTGTACGTATACCTTATTCTTGCTACATGGGTTCTGTATTATTAGTAAAAAACGCATTAAAATGCAATATTTTTAATAAGAAAAAAGAGAGACTGAAAGTCGAAATTGAGTGAGAGTTCATAAGTGAAACTTTGAAATATGGTTAATTTGTAACAGAATAAGATGAATACATTATGTAGGTGGTAAACAGAGATGAGTTATTGATCGGAAAATGTATTATGGGTTGAAGTAGGAAAGAACGAGTGACTTTAGGATAGAATTTATTTGATTCGATATAAAAATAAAGGTATTTCTCTTTTTCGTTTCACAAAATCTAATTTACACTGTCCCTAAATGCTTGCCTGCATTGGCATGCATATTCTATTTATAAAAATCTTTGGCTTTACAGAGTAGAAATACGTCACTTTTGCCGTCGTTATTTAAATGGATCGGGTTTGGCCAAGTGTTCCTATCGGAAGTTTAGGGTCTGTAGTTGAAGGACATTGTTGACAAGGACATTGTTTAATTTATATGCTCTTTGTTGTTGACGGTGAAATTTAAAATCTCAATGTGTACCTACAACAAAATTATTGAAATTAAAAAATTGATTTTGAACTGCTTGCTCTATATATAAAAATAGAGCAGATAACATTTGAATATATTCTCCGTAGTAAGCAGTATTTCATATTTAAAAATCATATTTTTTATATGAATATGTACGTATATCTACGAGATACGCTATCCAGAAAAAACAGATTTACAGTTTAAAATAAGATTTACGGATGCGATTATGCGTGCATATAATAGGGTCGTGACCTTGACACAATACACCTCTTGGTTCATCTCCATAAGTTTGCGACGGAGACATATATCTTTAAATAAAAAGACCTGATTATTAATTTCATTTTATTACAAAAAAAATATTAAAAATCATCCAACTTAGCTTCTATAGCTAAAAACTAAACTATATTCTAATCTTATGTATTACACTTACAATTCATGGATGTGGAAATACTGGCAGTGGAAAAATACGTTACTTAATTTAATTAAGATATATCTAAGCATCTGCTTGTCAATTGTTGTTTGTTTGGCCAGTAAATTGTTTACAAAAACTAGTTATCGGAGAGACCTTAATCCTGGCACTCTTGCAGCCTTTTTGCAATTAAGGAATGAATATTATGTGGTCCATTTACTGGCAACTACCAAATAAGACAGCATTTAAAATGATCTAAATATTTACAGAATTGCACATTATTATATTACTAAAAATTACTGATGAAATTACATGAAACATAAAATAACCCCCTAAGGTTCCTCATTACGGTAGAGAGATGTTTGGATAAGTTGCAAATATATATCTATATAGTTAGGTGCTGCGACATTTGAAAATTATGAGAAATTGAGACATGGAATTAAATATTTCTATAACTATTTTTATTTTAATTATTATAAGGCCAATAAAGAAGTTTTAAATTAATGGTGATGTTCTGTCAGTTCTATACATTTCATTTACAGAATTGAAAGAAGACCTAGTCTGTCGTCCTGGTTCACTTGCTTCATACTCATTATAACAAGTGAATGCAAACTGTTATCAAACCTATTAACAAAATTATGTTTATAAAGTTTACGTTTATATATTCTTTATATTCCCACGTTTAGCATTCTATAGAGACGAAACGATCGATCTTCCTCTATACCGGATAGCAACTACTTGTACAAAATACAAGCGAAAAAGTTGTTTTGTTACCTGTTTGTATTACCGTGGGTTTCCACTAGCGTATAAACTTGTCGCGACAAAAGGTTTCTTTCTGAAAAAACTAAGATGAAGTATATGTTTTGTGCGAATGTTTTCAGCAGTGTAAACCCATGGTAATTGTTGCATTTTCAAACACCGATAGTCAACTACGACATACAAGTCATAAATGTCGTTGGTATATCTAAATGCCGCAGCCCAAAGCGAGCTTTTTGATATACCAACTCAATTTGTAGCGGCGGAGGTCGCCGTGGTGCATGCCTCGAAACTTATCAAAAGTAGCGATGGATCGTTACGATCGCAATGATGAATCGCTACAACCGCGCGTTGCAAAAGCAATCAAAGGCCAAAAGTAGCGATGCAGACGCTGCGAGACTGCTTTCGAAACGCTCGTCTACATTGTTACAAAGGTCTCTTTATTTCTATACTAATTTTCTAAGAGCTGTATCTAAAAATATAATAATGTTGATAACATCTTGTGATTTTACACCAACATAATTGTTATTTTATAAAATATACTAAGTAGTAGAACACGATAATATAAGATTGGAGTCTGATAACGTTCTGGCGACGAACACAATAGCCGAACGTTAATAAAAAAAAATACAGATTCTTTACCTGGCAACATTACAACAAATGTTGCCAAAAAAAGAAACAATGACATTTCATTATTACTTTTAATTTACAAGATTCTTAAACTTAAAGATGTTGTCTACATTATATATTTTTTTACATTGCTTCATCAAAGAGCAAAATTTCACGCAATCTACTCAATGAAAACATTTTCATAATACCATGAGTAATGTTTTGCCCATTACAAACAAAATCACATATCACTTATTATTTAAAAAAAAAGGATAGAAATAAGAAAATATAAATCAAGCATAGATTTGAGATACATAGGCAGGCCATGTATAAAAATTAACAGCATCACAAATCGACATATTAATTAGACTGAATATAAATACATATCAACTTGTTCACACAGCAAGAGAACTTTTTTTATTATAGAAGAAGCTGTACGCCGTTCTCTGTAAGATTACAACCATTTGCCATAGATAGAAACAACCATCAGCAGATAAATGTAGTCTAAGATACGCCATAAGAAAATTATACCCTCATCTGTTATTTGATCGGGTATGTTCATACCCGATCAAATATTCATCATATTAGTGTTTATATCACAAGAACGAAAAAGAGTTTATAGATGGCCTATCTAAGTAATTAAATCTTTACTTAAAACACAAACTTGCTCTACAATAACACATACACTAATTACCGAGACATCATTTGACATATGTTTACCAGCAATCCCATATCACAGTTTCATCTAATCTAATCGATTATCATAGAAAAGAGAGATTGTTAGGGCATATTAAATTCGCACACATATTTAATGATTTTAACTTCTTAAAATTTATTACGGACCCAAAACTAGATCCATCCCAAACATTAACTGGGCAAGGCCTTTAAATTTTTTCTAAATTTAATCGTAATGTTAGTGTGATTAATTACTACACATTTCATATCATTCGAATTTGAGGATCAGTTATTAGATAAAATAAAACAAGCGTAACCAGAGATTTGCAACTTAAAAATACGAATTTCTATTCAACATCACACCATTTATCTATAATTCATTCAATAACATGTACTGATACTTTACAACAGTAAAGATGTACTGTTGTAAAGTAAATTGTTGATTACTATTTTAATCACAAGTTTGATGAATGATCACGAGGTAAAACACAAATATATTGTATGCTTCTCCTTAATTCATTATCAACATAAGTGGCTAACATGAATTGTTAAGTTCATTCGTTTTTTTTAATAATTTTATTAGTTTTACAGATGACGAACTCCTGAAAAATATATAACATGGACACAATTATAATTAAGGAATTTTTTTTGTGTTATAATATGTTAATGAGAGATACAATTATAGTCCTATAAACAAACGAAAAAGGATGATTAATAATAGAAACAAAAAGTAAACGCTTCACAATTATTATATAACGCAAATGTGGCAACACTAATAATCTCATAAAAAATTAATTAACCGGTCATATTTTCTTACAAGACATATTTTTGAGTAAAATAGCACAGTATGTTGTGAGGGCAAATAGCATGATGCTCCTGTCATGCAGTGATGTACTAATTTCTGTTTAATTATGTTCTTTTACTATTAATAATTTTAATTAAAATAATAACCAAAATATGTTGATTTTAATTTGTAACTCTTATTCTGTTTTATTATTTCACTCCACATTTTTATTTCATTTTATTTATAAGAAAAAAAAAATCGAATATTCAGTGTTATATCTCCCCTCTGCCGGTCGACCCGTGCCGGACATTTTTTTGGTGTTGATATTATAATGATTCAAAATATCCTAGAAATGTTTAGGAAAAATATTTTTCATAAACAGTCTATGGGGTATGGTTTACAAGAAAGCTGTAAGATTCTCTTGCAAAAGACTGTAAACAAATTGTTTAGTCAAAAGCCTATTGCTTTGCATTGGGGATATTTTGATATAATATCACTTTCAATTTACATGTCTTTTGTTAAAACTATCTATAGTTCATATGTTAATCTTGTTGTCTATTTAGTATAAACATGTTAATAAAATTATAGGGCCTCAAAAATATTATAAAAGG
>JWHW01030162.1:8894-41093 GCA_000931545.1 Papilio glaucus | reverse complement strand
AGCTCCTGGTCGGATGTCTCCTGGAATTTTTTAAGTAAATTTTATAAATATTACAATTTTTTAAATAATACAAAAACTTAGCTTAAACTTGAGAAAATCAATGTTACACCAAGTTTTTAAGGTGTAGTGGTAAATTATCATTGTAGGGATTAGGGATTCACTTGTTTTAAAGACTGGACTCTATGCGGATCTAAGGTCGAGTCCCTCATTCAGAATTGGTCGTCTCTTGGGCTAAACATAGCATCGCTATTGTTGAAGAGTAAATTACTTTGGAAGTCGAGGTAAGAAAAAAATTCGGCTTTCGATATGAAATTTGGAATACAGGCGTTTGCAATAAACATATCCAGAACCAACGTAGTAACTATGGAAGTACATTTTATAAATATTAATTATTTTAAAACCCCTTCCACCGAAGTTGTATTGCTTACGGTCAAGCGGTGAACAATTAACACCTGTTCCTTATTAGCATCACGATTAGGTTAAACTTATTATTTTACTGGACTTATTAATACTAAAACTTTAAATAAATAATGGAATGTAAAATGGAAAAAAGTTGTTAAAACATGTTTGTCATAATGCTAAAACATTGAATTGACTAGAGCAGGTGCAAAATACTTGATGACATAATTATATTTTTAAACTTAAATTAGCAAACGCTATTAAATTACATTGCTCGGTTAAGGTGAATACGTTTGAACCGGTTTCAATGACATACTTCTTGAGCTTGATATAAATTTGATTACTTGCCGGCAAGTAGTGTGTAATTCATTAGGTCAATAGAGTGAATTGAACATATATCGAATGAGCATTTAATGAGTGTACACGATAAACGAAATAGTTCAATTTAATACAATAAATAAATGACTATGCCTGTCTTACATGGTCATTTATTTATTGTATTAAATTGAACTATTTGTCTCACGATCTCTGTAGATAATATCTCCTATAGCAACAATAGAGAACAATGATTGTTAGTGAAAGTATATTGTATTTGTTACTTCGTTTCAATTTTTGCTTTTACTATCCATCATTGGTAAGTCTTTATTGGATTGTCGATCGTATATGAATGTAGTTTAATATAAGTTTAAGCATTGTATTAGTTATATTTTAAAATACCTTCATTAACATTTACTTTACAATACAATGCATGGTTCAATTTCTGCTTACAATAGGAATTTAGAGAAACAAAAGCAAAAAAGATTAACACATCTTTGTTAAGTTGAGTTGACTCAACAAATTTAGTTAACAATGTTATTACTTGTTCTATCACCGTTTCCTCTTCTTCCACTTCCTCCTTGACCTCAGGGTCTAACTCGAGGTCCGCGTCTAAATCCACGTCAGCGTCGGGATCCACATCGTCATCTGCCTCGGTATCGCTCGCGAACCCGCTGTATTTCATCTCGCCTCTCTCTAAAGCTTCTAAACTATCTGTAACAACAAGGGTTTTAATGTTTAAATCGAATATAAGTAAACTAGTATCAGTAGAAACATTAGTACTTGAACTTGCAATAATAAATAATAAGGTTGAGGCCATTTTATTTGAGCCTATGATTTTCAATGTCAATCATTACTGTACTAGTGTCATTAATTTTTTGTTATTATGGACTACTATATAACATACTGATAGTATCTTTACCTGGATAAACCATAGCGTTTTTTATAGCTTGTGGATCTTTTCTTGACCATTTTAACACTTCCTCGTCCATTTTTCCAACTTTCGATGGATTCATAGCCCATAAGCAACCTGCAATAAAAATCGTAATTATTTTTATGTAATATGTTAAGCGACGACAGGATAATTTAATTTAACTTACCTTTTCTTTGACTTCCATTAGTTGATGGCTTTTCGATTTTTTCAAAACATTTATTCAAACTAAGATTATGTCGCACCGAATTCTTCCATCCGCTGGGAGCAGTTTTGAAGTATGGGAAATGTTGACTGGAAATATTCGAAACATTTTAATAACAAACTAAAAAACTGCTAACATATTTAATTGGATAAAAAGTACATACCACATAAAATTATAAATTTCCGAGACGGGTAAACTTCCTGTTCGCGAGTTCTTTAGAGCCATCGCTATTAAACATGAATAAGAGTAAGCGGGCTTGGGGAATTCTCCCACGGTGGCTTTGCCGTTACTATTTACAAGCTTGGCTTGGCTGGTGTCGACTTTGAACGAACCGTTTACGGACGTCTTTATAATTTGCCTACTGTTGCCTAACGAAGAATTGTCTATCAGAATGGTCGCCTGATTTTTATTACCGTTCCCGAGAATTGTCCTAGATTGCTGTGCGTCCAGTATGTGTATATTACCGGATATTATTGTTTTCGCACCGATGTGTTGCGCTTTCTTTTGACTAGCATTCAATATGGAGCAGTTCTTATTGTTCAATTTGATAAGTTCCGGTTGCGTCGTCTTTATGCGCACCGTCGTCGGCGTATTCGTGGTCGTCACTTTATTCTTAGTATAATCAATGTCTAAATCTTTAAGTAAATCTTTGACAACATTCTTATCTTGTTTCCGTATGTATATCAACATTTGCGTCGCTTCTTCTAAAGGTTTATTTTTAGATTCCTCAGCGTCTTGCACTTTGGTTACTTTTATAGTATTTGGTGAGAAGGTAAGATGACTTTTTTCTTCTTTTGGGCTCGCAAGTAGCGCGTTACTGTTTGTCTCACTGCTCGCCGCCGAAGTGAGAAGGAGATTTGAAGCTTCCTCCTTGACGATGTTCTTGACCGGAGTCTCCGCGAAGGTAGAAGGCATAACAGAGTTCGGATTGACCATCACAGCGTTCGCCTCGGAACCATATAAATCTAAATTATGAACGAAACTAGAGGAATTATTAAGCCATGTTACTGAGTTGTCCGTGTCCATATCTAACAATGGTGGTAGTTCTGAGAAGTTAAGCCCTAAAGAATCCTGTAAATAAAAAAAATAAGACATGATTACAAGCCAGAAGTAGATTGACATAGCGAAGACGTTGACAAATCTAATAGTTTACGAATGGTCTGTTGAATCTATTTTTTTTACAGTAATTAGTATTTAATATTCGAATTCTGTCGGCATTATTCGACACAATTTAAATGTTACGTGTATTTTTAATAAATGATTAGATTTGTTACAATTTCTGATAATTCAATATTAGAAAAAAGTTATATAATTTCTTAACTTACAGGAAAATCTGTGATACTGCTTAAATCTGTTGCTATTTCATTCTTAATATCCATGTCCAGCATGTCCTGCAGTGAATCTGTTATGTATAGATCCATGTCTAAGCACGCCTGTAACAATTACATATAAATTGATTTAAATTAATTATAACGAATTATGTCGCTTTGAATCGAATCGAATCTAACTACATTTCCCATGTATCGATAACTTTTCGGTGCTAGTAGTAAGTATGGTTACGCGGGGGTAGATAAATTTAAACTTTACAAAGCGTTATTATCTGTATCAAAATTCTACTTTTGATATAATTTAGGTATTTTTATTTCCTGAGTTTCAATTATATATGTTCCAAATTGTCTTGCCAAAATAAAGAAGATAACTTTAGAATTAAATATATACAAATAAGAGTTACTTTATAATACACAGTTATATACTACCTCCAAGATATTTCGAATACGGTCTTCATAACCAAATCTTACAGAAATAACGTTCTTCTAGCAAATTATTAGATTTTCGATGAACATTCAAAAATTAAATTTGCCTCGACTGGCAATCGAACTTAGTAACCTAGGTTAGGCTAGGGTTGGTAGGGTTCGATTGAATACATTAGTTTGTTTTTAAATTAAACAAATATTTAAGGAATGCATGCAATTTTCGCGCCATCCCCTCACACGGGAATCGTCAAATTCAAACATACAAAGCGAGCAGGGCGACGGCGCAGCGCAGCCGTTGTTTGGTATAGAAACCTGTTTTTGTCTCATGGTATGCGCTACCCTAGTTGAAAAAGAGATATTATACTATCGCCTTTTCACTTGCACACATTGACTGACCTAAATTGTTTTTTTGATAACATAACAAAGGCATTGAATTTATACATACTAGTTTACTACAAAATGAGTATTTTAATATTTTTAAGATACACAAATTAACTAATATGGACTTGCATAATATTGGATTTCAAATGTTCTATTTTGGATTCAATTAAAGAATTCATATTAATTTCCAGTCAAGCTTGATGTAAGTTAAGCAAGTAACTTAACTTCAAAATATTTACACATTTTGCTTTCTTAAAATCATTCTGTTTCAATGTTAATTATAATTATGTAAGTATCTGCTCATACGTCGGCCGAGTTTGTGATTATCAGATTGATTTATAGTCGACATAACTATATAAAAATATTCCCACGGTTCGAAGACTAATAATAACTTTATTGTGAAGATAAATAATAATACAATTTTATTGTGAAGACCTATACCAACTGACAATTTGTTATAGTTGAGGGGTCGACCTGATCGCTCCTACCTAGAATCGTGAACAAAAAACGCCGGCAACGGACGGGCCGGAGACAGCCCACGGAGGCTTCCAACATTCGGGACGATGTTTTTTTTTTGTCCGTGTTTCTAATTATAGGCGTCCTCGACAGTTACGTGCTCTCTATTAGACTTACTTTTCTCTCCTTCTTATGTTCCTAATTAGAAGAACATCATAGAGGTACAATTTAAAGTAATTTGTATTGTTGAATGAGATATAGTTACGATTTTTTAAGATATATTTTAATCAGTTGCGAATTCTACACTAGTACACTACTTGTTATCCATTTATCTGTATAAAATGTTGTTTCTTAATTTGTTTAAAATTACTCTCAGACAATAATTCTAGATCCACCACTGTGTTTAACCAGAATAATTTAAGTGATCATATAAGCCCCAATGGTTAAGATACGGACTGCGAAACATGCAGAACATGGTCGTTCGTAGGTTCGAATCCGCCATTCGATTATTGTCATAAAACATGTCCTAGCACAAGTTTAAGATTATTTGGAATAGTAAAAAGAAATATTAGTAATATTTCATATGTCAAAAGCTCGAGGAGGGTAGGCATCAGGCAGAAAGGCCGGTCATAAAAAAACTATTTAAAACCATTACAGTATGAACTAAGGTTGTATTGTCTTCACTCCATATTAGTGGGAAAAGGGCAGAGAAAAAAAGTTTAAGTGATCTAAGACATTTGTTACCGAGGACGAGAAAACAGATGTACACATAATACTGCTATCCTATATATAGCATAAATTACAATAGCCTAATAAAATTTGGTAGCTTAAAATAGGTGTATCGTTCTCAATTGTTATTCAAAAGCGCCAAATTTTATCTGGTGGCATTGTTTTGTCATGAATATGCGTATTAGCAACTACCTGGAAACTTATACCTCACCACATAAGAAACGAATCTATGACCGAAAGTGCCAGGTTGCTTCTTAAACCAATATATTACAAAAGCAATAATTATTAAAGAAAACATGATGTGTTCGTAAGTGTTATTGCGTAATAAATGCTTCAACGTATTTTTGAAGAATACGAAGAGTGCAATGACAGATAAAATTTAACACGTGTGTCCCGCCGCCATTGACCAATCGCACTACTTGTGCCGATTACATTTTTTTATCACGTCATCTTTATCTACGTTATCTAACTCACGTCAAAATACGATTGTAAACAAATATTTACTAAATATATGGAGGTATTTTTAACAAGTACATACTAATTCAATTTTTTCATTGAACTTACTTATATGTAAAAGACGATTTATATTTGTATAGATAACAATAAATATTGTTATTTATACTTAAAACGAACAATAATATAAAACGGCTCATGAAAGAGAGGTTTAAGTACAGGGGTGGGAGAAAGGGACGGAGAGAGGAGATCGAAAACGGGTGAATCGACCCCTAATGATATTGCAGCCGGCTCCGCGTTTCTAGCGGGGAAGGCATTGGCAATGCGAGAGCGAAGTGTCCGGCGCTTCGGATGATCGTTGTTTTGTAAAAACATTATATCGACAAGAATATTTATTATTTTCCTAGTACAACTAGACTGTTACAATCCATAACAGTTAGTACTTGATGATGTTTGTTCAAATGTACTTCATATTTTATATGAATAATAATCAATATCGCCGGTGCTTTTGATTTAAGATACATCTCTCGAACGCTAATTATTTATTTACTTATTTTATTTAAGAATACTCATTCATTTGAACGGGAAATACTAAGAGTTATATTGTGTTGAGTATAGCATAACTGTAAAATTAAATAGAAAAATATGTAAAAAAAATGCGCGAATAGTTATCCTCATAAAAGAAAAAGGCGATAACACAAAATTTGCCCGTGGTAACAATGTTCCTTGGAGCAATGTCCTGTGGTAAATGCGTAGGTCTGTACATACAGTTCTTTTTGTCCCAGTTTTACGAGAGAACATTCATTTCCGGGTTACACTTTTTGCACGTTGCAGACGAACGATTTGGAAAACCTGACATATGGTAGACGACATTGTGTGAATGAATTTTTATTTTTAATAACAATCAATAGTTTATAATTAAAAAAAAAAACAATCAACCCTACTGACTGTACCCCTAACACTCTAGGGAAGAATATGAATCGATGACACCTCACTCTTAAAAATCGGTTAAGCCATTTAGGCTAAAGAAGGTCACAACGGCCATACATACATATATTACCATCGAGTCTCATCCACAACAGTGAAGAAGCCAGCTCACGTATTCCGAGGATTTAACGAGGGCATCCTACGTCACTCATAGTTTGGCTTGGTGTCTCATATTCAGGCTTAACTGAGGTGGTTTTTTGTGAAAAAGGTGTACAACCAGTGCTGTGGTGTACCAAAATACAGTCCTTACCAACATAGTGGGACGTCTTTCTCGAACAATAATCGGAGAGACATTGGGTATTCCAACACGACTTTGCACCAGCTCTTAGGGCACGAAGCATTTTGAATAATAATGTAAATAAAATTATATTCTACATTTAATTAACCTTTCACGTCATATATAATTATTGAATAATTAACAAAAATAATTAATTACATTAAAAGTTTGTGACAGAACTTATGATCCGACTAAGTAGTTCGTCTGTGTTCATCCTCTTATACGTTTTTTGTGAATTCGGATACGCTTGCCTCTGCCTTTCGAAGAAGAAACTCATGTTTGAAGTTTAAGTTATAAATCAAGGTTTTTGGTGCTTATAACTACTTCGTGTAATAGAAAAAAAAATTATGAACTTTTAAGTGAGCCTGGAAGATCTCAGTTCTAGTTTCAGTTGAGCTGGAGTGACATCATTATTATGTCTTTATTATTCAAACCGACAATATGTTTGTGTTACACGGGCCGAGAACATCCGCAGATCCGTCTTACAAGCAGGCCTCGCCTCGGAGTGCCATGAACCCGGTCTTTATTATTTAAAGTTCATTTTGCTTACAGCAATGCGACGAAATTCAAATTCTTGTTTGAATGAATCTGTATTTTTTGTCTCGTTGCGTTAAATAAAAATATAATATTTTTAACGTTTATAACTTTTGTATTTTTAATTTTTTTTCCATAATTATGTTAAAATATAATCACGAGGATTCATTTTTAATAATAAAGAATTCTTAGATTTTAGCTACATATTATTCTCCCTAGGAATAATGTAATAAATTATATCTCCATGTTAAGCATATTATATTAATGAAGGAGAGCTTGACGTACTGAGTATTTTCAAGATATAAATTCAGGGATCCAGAAGTAGCTCCCTTAGTTTAATTTCCCCGTGGTCCTTTTCAGCATCGGGCCGAAGAACCGAGAAATGTGGTTTCAGTAAGGCTGGAGACACACGTTCGACAATTTAAATTCATGCCTCACAAGTTTTATATCGTCAGTGGTGACTTGAGACACAGGCATAGCTTAGTTATAAATGCTAGATAGCATTGTAGAATAATTTTAACTTAGAATTGTAAAACAAATATATTAACAATAAATAATTATACATACATTCTTTCATATACTATAAATAACTATATAAAAATATTGACAATGTATTAGGAATGAGTTTTATTAAATCTTCCTTGTTCATGATGTAGTTCATATAAATGTACTGTATGAACTCATGAACCTGCAAACCTGGTCAGGGGGAAACGACCTAAATTATTTGAACACTTTGCATAAGCGTACTTTTAGACAGTTGTGGGTATCATTGCTCTCTAAGGTCAAGCCAATAATATTGTATCGTACATAAGTCTTTTTACAAAACTCACGGTTACATTTACATGCTCTCTCGGATTTGGATCAGAAATAATATATATATTTTTTAATCTTTATAACCTAAATGTTAGGTATTATGAGTGATGAATAGTTAGATATCTATTGTGACAGATTAAACCAGTGGTCTGCAGGCCCGCTCTTGTAGAGCGGTCTGGATGCGGAAAGGTCGATCTGCTAAATATTATACCTACATATTGATTTAAATAATATTTTGATATAACTAACCCAATTTTTTTATGAAATCTTCCTCACTTTAAAAGATTTGCCGACCTATGAGTTAAACACACATGGTCACATATTGCATGATACATACATAGATGCTTATTTGTAGCACTATTATAATTCACTTCAAGAATAACAAAAAAATCTGTTAGGAAAATGTTTCGTTTGCAGATGCCTAGATAGTTAAGTGTTAGCGGCCAACATCTGGGGGGAGGGGGGCGACGTGAGCGGGGCGGAGAGAGCAGCGCCCGCCCGCGCCATCACCGTGTCCTCGAACCTGACCGCGTGCGATTGCCTTGAACTCAACGCGCTCGGCTCTCGAACAAATCACCTTAGGTCTCTCAACCGATGGTCGACTCGGCACCGTGAAAAATCGCCGCTTCGGAAAATTTAAAATGTGGAACATGACAATCAGAAACATTTTCTAACTTTAACATTCATATCATTAATATGTATTTTAAAAACTATATTAGCCTTTTAGATTAAACCTAATAGCTTTAAGAGGACTTTACAGAACAGGGAGGAAAATTCCTTAATCATTTTTTTTACATTACGATGAGAGAACAATTATTAATGAAAAATAAAGAAGCTTGCAAAGGAACAAGTAAAGAAACGAAAACTTTTAAATAAAAACAAAACCGTCTTCAAAAAAACTATATTCAAAAACAAGAAATGCACTTAAAATTATAAAATAATTTTACGCAATTAAACAAGAATCAATTCTTAATCATATTTATTTTTAGAGTCGGTGTCGGCGATCGGATCAACATATTTGATGGTACCCAGGCGAAGCCGGGGCGGGTCACTAGTATACTATAAAGTTAATTTGTAAAATGTTTTCTTAAGGCATCCTCGTATATTGGTATTTCCTTAGCTAAAATTATTTTATACTTTTAAGTGCATTTCTTGTTTTTGAATATAGTTTTTTGAAGTCGGTTTTGTTTTTATGTAAAAGTTTTTTTTTTCTCGATTTTTAGTGAATCTAATTTATATGGGGCTTTGAAATCACTTGCGCGAAGTTTTTACTTACTTTGTAGTTAAAACTTTTGATATCTTCTAAACAGAATTTGTCAGAATGATATAGTTCAAGGAACAATTATAATCTACATTAAATTCTCTTGCTAAGACATTTAAATGGATAAGGATTAATACCGAACACGAATAATCGCGTAGTAAGTATCGAGTGCGTTTTAATTAATGTTAAAAAGATAAAAATGTTTATTGTGAGACAACTATAGAAGATAGATATATGTCATCGCGGACTTTTATTTAGCTTATATAAAAAGCTACAATTATTTCATAATCATTTTAATGTAAGTCCTATAGTTTAGCCTACGTAAGCCAAGAAAGTAAAATTCAACGTTGTCATATTATGCATTATTAAGAATAACTCAAAAACTATCAGTCGGATCTTGACTAAAAAAAAATGGAACCAATCGACCAGCATTAGCTCTCGAACAAAGAATGAATCATCGAAATCGGTTCACCAGGAGCGGAGTTCTGAGGTAACAAACATAAAAAAAAAACATACACACAAATTGAGAACCTCCTCCTTTTTGAAGTCGGTTAAAAAGTAGGGCGCGTGTAAATTTTCTTTGGTTTCGAAAAAAAATTGCATATCTCTCAATGCCAAAATATAATATTTTTTACAGTCTGACCATTTTTCTACAGAATTATCAATACGTAATTTAAATTTATTTTATGAAAATGAAAAAAAAAATATTCAGGTGGATCAACACCATATTCAAAAGTGTCAACTGATAAAATGGTTAATTAAAATTTTGAAAAATGTTCTAAAATCATAACTTATTTTAGCATATTTTTCAAAATTTATTATAAGTTTGTAAGTTTTAATTAGTATTCAATTTGTTTGCAATTATAACCAGAATTAAAATATATTTCAGTATTAGTTTATAGTGGAAGTTCTAGAAGGTGGCAAACGAGCAAGCGGGTCAACGTCACCGCTCACTGCTACCCATGCACATCTGTAACTATCAAGTATTACGGATTGTTGCTAGCCTTTACATAAGGGGTATTCCAATAGGGAAAGTAGAGGAGGAAAGGAACGAAAGGGGATTGGGCCTGCGGCACCTAAATCATGAGACGAGAAGCATATACCGGAAAGCTAAGCGTGTATTCTAGGTCTTGGTGCTTCCTCGGCCGAGGTCCATGTGCAACAGCTATTGCTGATTCTAACATTGTCTTCATGTAACAGTGTTTGAATGCAATATGTCATCTTTAAATTATTTTATATATGTGACTGAACTCATCCTAAATTGGACCAATTTGGATGATTTTTTTTGTGGGTACTAGGATGGTTTACATTTTTAATTTAACCCGAATTACAATAGGTGGCGCTACTATTAGGTTCCAGATTTAAACAAAAATGGCGGCAAAAATGGTAAGCGAATCATCATGCAAGACAACGTTCGCTGGTTCCACTATGGACGTTATTAACAAATTATTGACGTTAAGGCGGCATCTGATACAAAGGCATCAGGGGGACCTCAAAATTCGAAGGTTTGCCCTTTTATTATAATCATTGTTACCGTGGGTTTTCACTGCTGATAACATTCACAATATAACATATTGTCATCTCAGTTTTTTTTGAGAGAAACGTTGTATCGCGACAAGTTTACGTCAGTGGAAACCCACAGTTACATTTTTCATATTATGAGAAGAATAAAGTAAGTAACCGAAAACAGCAGTTAAATATGTATTTTGTTCTATACAAATGTAGCCGCCGTTGGCCATTGACCCTGTCACCTGTCTACTATACGGGAAATAAGACTTACACTTTCATAATTAATGGTTAAGTAATTTTCACTGGACAAAGTATTGGTATTTTAAAATACATTAATCAGATATAAATTAAATGATATGGCATGTATCACTTGTGGCACTTTCCAAATAAACGGCCCGATAAGTAGTAGTTGTTGGCGCGAAAATTACTTATGGTATATTTTGTTTCTGCGCGCGCATCAAGATAAAATGGGAGGGGTTTAGTATTGATTGAGCGTGTGGCGCAGTCACTCCCCTCGTTCCACCGTCTACTTTCCTGTTTCCAACAGAGGGAGGAAAATGGAAATTTTTTACGCAAACTTTCACATATACCATGTTACCCGCGTCTAGAGACTTTTGTATTACAACAACAATTTACATATTAATTAAAACCTCATTCATTTTTTAAATTCTAGAAATATTATCATTTAAAAACAAACATAATCGTAACGAAATAAATTATCATAAATACCTAAAGTCGAGATGGCATTTGATTATATGCGAGGTCAACGGCCTCGTAGTTCAACAACTGACTCAACCTTGCAAGATAGATAATACTTTACACAAATATTATTTAATAGACATAATGTGATGACCTCGCAGACACAGGTAAAGAGCATACTGGTATTCAAACGATAAAATGTAAAGCCAATTTATTATTTTCAATAAAATTACGACACCTGCGGGTTGTTTGCCAAAGCATTAAGATATAGATGCCATCAGATATGCTTCAATTTTGTTATATAACAAATGACATGATATTTGTATATAACATCACACTAGTACGAATCCGATAAATAATATATTGAACAGCTAACTTCACACAAATCTTTAAGCTTTTTTATACTTCGCATAATGTGTTGCTATCTCCCATTTTTATAACATATCAAAGATCTTTTATAAATTAGATTTTATAATTTATAAAATATCAATTATAAAGTGGATTTAATAAATTAAGTATCATTTTTAGTTAGTTTACTAAGTGGAAGTTTGTCAAGCGGACAATTAATGATTATCATTATCATTAACATAATAATTAATTGTTCGCTTGACTTCGAGCTCTAAAAATAGACGGTGGGGAGTTTTACAAATGTTATTAAATTAGAAATAATTTGTCTAAAATATGATACTGTTTGGTTTCACTTTTTAAGTGTTATTAAATTATCGATATAATAGCCACGAAGTGACTATTAGGACAAAAAATAACGCAAATAACACGAAAATAGCACGAAATACATTTTTACTGAATGTTGTTAACTCTATGCAGTAAATTATTTATTAATATTTTACAGTAGTTATCTTTCTGTGTTAGGTTAACCCGTAGGGAGAGTAACGGCTAGCTGACGGAATACAGCGCAGGTGTGTGAGACGATGCATTTTTATGGTTATGGAAACTACTACACTACTCTCAAGAACTCTCAACTACACTCAAAGAAACGCACACATTAACAGGTTGCAGCCGCCCGTCCCTTTTCGTTAGTTGCACACTTGTCACAGACTATAAATATCAGTGTATGAATTTCGCTATGAATCCGTATTTTTATACTTATAGATTTTAATGTAATATTATTTTTGAAAATTGTTAATTTATCTTAGGTAGGTATAAAATTGAACTTTTCTTTTAATTAACACATTAAAAAATGTGCGAAATATGTAAATTTATATAATTTAAATAACTAAATAGTATGACGAGAGCCGACCAATTCTTTTCAGCGCCTACCGATAACTCAACTTTGAACAACTAAAGTAAAAAATATCACAACCAGTCAATTTATAAAATAAGCTACCGTCTCTGCGATCAAAGTAAGAAGAACGTAGAAATTCTTTAAGATAGACTTATGTATTTATGTTAAGAAAATAGAAATGCAATAAGCTTAAAAAAATTCTTGCTCAAAATGTTTATTTCCGAATGAAAATGAAAACGTGTAACTTTCTGCTCTGTGCACTCCACTCCACTGCACTATTGCATTGCACACGTATACAAATGTGTAGCAATACGACACGCATACATACACAAAGTGCACTCATTGTTAAACGTTTTGAAATTCTTGTTCAGAACCGGCCGTGGGAACAAAATTACATCGTAGATTCATGAAAACTATTTCATGATTGGCAATGTTACTCTCACAATTATTATGAAGTCATCCAGAATATTCATTATACATATCCCGAATATCAAAGGGCATAACTTTTTAAATATGGTATACAAACTAATTCGTGGAAAGAATGTAAACATAGGTATACAGCTATCATGATCCAACATACTACTCACAACCGATTGTAAGTTCATTGACGGGGAATTGGCGCCGTTTTTAACCGTTACGGACATAAGTAAACATAGGCATCGTAATGTTATAATATGATGAGTACGGTCAATTAAAAAAGTAGTTAGAATGTGAAATAAACCATAAGGGTAAATTTAACAGAATTCCTCAATGTATTAATAATAATAATTCTCATGTTGTCTCGTTCTTAGCCATATCTACCTTACGCGTGTGAAAGAGATCAAAGATGAACAATTTTATCCGTTATGAATCTAAACCTCGTGTTAAAAATGGAATATTGTACATCCTTAAGATTTATAATCACAAAAGTTCTTATTAGGTATATTTTACAGACATCCTTATATCGAAAAATCTATGTTCGACGTTATTGGTATATGTACATTCATAGTTAATGTACTGGAATAATTTCCCGCCACTTTAACAGAACGAATAATACAATAACAAACATTGTTCCACGATATATAACACGATAACACCACTTTTATTTGTTTTATTACTATTGCAATTAATGAATGACATTAAAAAGAGCGGGACATAACTCCATTGGCCTGTCCCATTATCCATAAGTATAATTTAATGTGAATAAGCATAGGTTAGAACCGAAATGTTACTTACCGAATATTTATTCACATAAATATCCTTATGCTCAACGGAATAATCCCAAATTTCACACATTTACGTTTTTACCGTCATGAAATTGACAAATATAACACCACTCACTCCATAGACTACAATCTGTTTTACTATTATGTGAAAAGGTATACAAAGAATGGAGTCTCTTACTATTGGCGGGATTCAACCACGTGACTAAACATACATCTCGACTATTGGTCATAAGCTCAATGCGAATTGACGTCACTAGTCATTTGAGACTCTATTATATTTTTAAAGCCTTTTTAGAGTTTTCTTATTGTTTATAATATTAGTATAATAAGAGATATAATATTTAAATACAACTTGATCATAATTTTTTTTGAACAAATACTTACGTGAAACTTACCTATCAATGCGAGTCGGCCATTCTCAACAACATGGCGGTTTGTTTACACCGGCATGATGAGGCGGGAAGTACTTTCAAAGAGTATCGACACCTAAACTGCTGCATAATAACTTGAAAATAAATGTTTACGCTTAAAAAAACAATTTTATTGAATGTTTTATTGAAATTATGAAAATTTAATCAAATTTTAATAGAAAACACGACATGTAGGCGATATCATTTTTATCGTACATTAACGCCATCTATTAACTAATACAGTACATCTTCTCTGGCGGGATAAATTAAAATGAAATCCAGATAACAAGAAAAAGCTAAAAACATTTGCGTCAAACATCTAGAAAACGCGAATTTCTAACGATAATAATTAACAAAATTTAAACAAATGTATGTATACAAAACCAAACATGACAAAATCTTTAATAAAAAAAAGTATAACTGGAATGATATAGAAAATTGAAACAACAATGATGTCATGTCATATAGTTATTATAAATGTATAAACATTTGCCATTAGTTATATTTTATTGTACAATGCACGCCTTCCAAGATAATGGCAATGGTTTTTATTTATAACAATATCGCTTTAAAACTGAGAAGCAAATAAAAAAGTCTCCAGTCTTTAAGCAACAATTACATGTATACATTCAAAATTTGGCCATTTTGATATTTCTATTCTTTCTAGTGTGAGACTGGGAACGTCTATTGATTTTTAGGCGATACAAGTAATCATTTTTAAAATTAGTGACATTATTTGATTGTGCGACGAACTTTATTTCTTTCGGTATAATATTAACTTTAAAATTTGTCGTGAAGCCACTGTTCGAAATTGTGGCTGTAGGCACGAAGGGCAATACTTGAGGTTTCTTGATAACAGCCTTTTGCTTTTTACGGGCTTCATAATCATCACCAATGTCTTTAATATATATACTTTCTTCTAAATAGTTTGAAGGTTTGTTCTTTCCTTTGGTATTTTCTAATACTTCAAATTCCGTCGTAGATATAGCCTTTTGTTTCTTTACATGGGCTTTTATTTTAGGTTTGTCCACCAATTCATTCAAGACTGAAGGCGGTAGTCGAGGAATGTGAATCTGGTCTAACGAGTTCTCTTTGAGGACCTTTGAACAGATAACAAATTTAACAGAGTATATCAATAAATATTACATAATAAATCGAAAAATATAGGTGACGCAATTTGTTTAACTATTACCCCATATGCCACATATAAAAATATTTCAATTTCTTTTATTAAATTATTGAATTATAGAGTTATACAGTATATCTACAAATCAAAATTTATATAAAGGTATAAAAATGTATTTGAGTAATACTTTTTTATACCCTACACATAGGCAACAAGCAAATGAGTGTGAAAATGCGTTGCCTACCTTTAATGGACATAGGGGATTGGCAGAAAACAGGACATTCCCTTTTTCTAGTCATACCCTCCCCGTCCAATGCTCTTCACCCACCCATCCTATCCTTATTAGGCAAACATAGAAAGGAGGAGAAATCGGGTCTCCAGCCACTCATTTGATGAAACACAGAAGCATAATTTTATTTCACGCCTGTCTTTTGTGAGGTCGTAGTAGGTAGTAGTATTTTACGGGACAAGCTGGCTCATTGTGCAACTGCTGGTGCTGCGGGCCACTATAAACAGCTATGTATTTTCCGACCTATTTGCAAGGTTGGCTCTTATTCAAGAAATAGAATAAGGATTTCAAATGAAGTTAAGTTTCCAAATTAATTTTACATTAGAATAAAAACAACGCTAACAGAAAATTGACCTTAGTGAACATTTTAGCATATCAGTAATAAGCATTTTGTTTGAATAGATAAGTATTAAAAAAAAATGTATGACCTAGTTTAATGCTTATAGAAGAGTTTTATATTGATGAAAAGAATTTTTAAAATCCGCTATTGAGTATATTCGGAACAAAGTTCTACAAAATTCAATTTTTTCCTTTTTGTAATTTTATTATTATATATGTGGACATATTTATTGGCTTATTGTAATATATTATCACAGATTTAGAGGTTAATTTAATTTTTATGATAATGATTAAAATTACCTTAGCATCTTTGTGTCTTCCGTCATCATCTTCCCTGTTCTTGCGTTTTTTGCTTTTGCTAGCTTTAGCAAATACTGAAAAAAATTCAAATTAATTCATATAAATGTACAAATAATTTTATGTATTTAAACAAGTTATTTATCGAGTTTCAATTTATAATTCGATATTGTATAAACATATATCAAGAAGTCAAGAGGAAGGCACATTGCAGGGAGGAATAGAGATAACCACCGACAACAGCAGAAGGGCTCTATAAATTAATAAAACATTTATTTTACATAAATTTTAAAGTGAAGTTTTTAGTTTTACCTGAAACAGCAGAAACTTGGTTTTCTCTTCTGACGTCTTGCATGCTTTCGTGTCCGTTTTCTTTATTTTCATTGCGTCCTGTTTGAAATTAAAAAAAAAAACAGATTTTATAGTCACAAATAATTAGATATATTTTACAAGGAATGTTAAACTGATAGACTACCTGTAAAATGAATTTCCGGTAGCAAGTTTTCATTTTTGTTTTGTGACTCAGGCACTTTGGTTGTATTTGTGGTCTCATTAATATGGCTTTCTTCTGACTCTTTGCTCTTCTTTTTAGCTGAGATGGCGGTATTTTGTGCTACTTTACTCGTTCCAGGTTCTTCTGTGGGAATGACGTATTACATAGTATTATCTTTCTCATTACTAAAAAAAACATTTATTTATTTTTGCATATTACCTAATAGATATTAAAATATTTTACTAAGAATATTGATAATAAGTAAGAAATGCCTTTTTAATAACATTGAGTTGTTTTAAAAGTTAATAATATTCACAGAGCAACCAACATCTGCACACAGAACATAACATTTGCAGTTCTAACTGTAAGCATAAGGGTCTTCCAATTACATCGGGTTTTTATTAAAATATTAGTAAGGAATAATGTTATTAATTAACTTACAACAGCAATATATACACTATTTATCATGTAAAAATGGGACAAAAATTAAACCCACATAAATTTATGCAACTGTCAGCCTTCGTATAACAGAATCAATCCCACCTTATTTATAATGGCTTGATACAACCATGATTGATAGAGGTTTAAAATCGATATCTATTTCTATCTTTAACCGACTTCAAAAAGGAGGAGGTTATCAATTTGTGCGTATGCTTTTTTAATGTCACTAATTGATTTAAAATGTTTGTATGAATGGGTGAAATGAGTAACATTTTTTTATTGTTAATACTTTACCTTCTGTTACTGATTTTGCAGTTTCTTCGTGATTTTGGGACACTCTAAGTTTTTTCGATTGTCTGAGAACAGATTCATTGGTAGCTTCACCTAAAAAGTAAATATAAAGTTAATGCAATACTTTTAAAAAAAGATTATTTTTAATAAACATACATTGAAGAAATTTTTATACAGCGAGTAAATAAAAGAATATAATTATTGATAAAACCTAATTGTGCATAAGTGTTTATATAAATATTAAACAAACCTTCCAAAGAAACTTCTAATGCAGGGGTACCAGAGTGTTTCCTTTTACGTTTCTTTCCTCCTTCAGTAACTTTTTCTCCTGATAACAAAAAAAAACATAATAATTGTTTTACAGTAATTTTTTTTTTACATGCCTATTTATTTATTTGGAATTACAAACAGTTACATACATACAATACAAATAAAAAATACTAAAAAAAATGTAATATTTAAAGTTAAGTTCGTCACACAGTAGGGCTCATATCGTTAATTTGTATTCATAATTTCGTTAATTTGTAATCATTAATTGTACAATCCACATTTCATTCGCCGGTATTCTGTTGCTCAAGTAAACAAGTATCAATTTTAAATAAGTAATAAAATTGAGATCTCATATAACTGAATTATACATTTTTGTAGGATATGTGAAGATAAAAATAATAATAGAGAGTATTATTTACCTTCATTTGTGATCATTCTATCTTTCTTTGATTCATTTTCTTTAGCCCTTGTTTGAGCCTCATCATCTGAAAGTGAAATAATATTTTATTTTTTATACTGCAAAAGATAAGATATTAAATAGTAAGCTTAACATATATCTTTTTATATTTCAATTGAGACTTAAGTGTTCAGTATGATTAATATTTTCAGTTTTTAGACATAGAAAATTAATACAATTTGAAAATCAGTGTTGTAATCTCCACAGTTATGACACAGTTTAACAATCAAATCACATACAGTTGTTAAACGAATACTTGCATAGAGCAACGGCGATGCATAGAGCAACAAATACTTGCATAGAGATTAAACTGTGGTTATGACAAGCACTGTTGAATTCATTGACTATTCTATATTTATTTTATTTTGTTTGACAACAATTTGATTTTTTGATTCTGTGGTAGTTGTCTGTAGAGTATATAATGTTGTTTGATGTTTATAGTCATGTACTTGATGAATAGATTTTTTATTTCTTTAATTTACATATCGGACATTTTATGAAATTGATAGCTTGCAATGATAATTCATTTACAGCACATGCCACCTTCTGATATTACAAAAAATAACATGACAAAAGTTACCTGTTTCCAATTGTGATAAAAGATTTTTCGTTTTGGGGATCTGCTTATCCTTATTTGCAGATTGATCTAATAATTCTTCATGCATATTATTGTCTTCTAGCGTTGACCTATAGGGTGATTTTGATTGTTTCCTTTCCTTCTTTTCACAACTAGCAATTATCGTAGTTTCTGACTGAATATTGATATTTTCAGCTTCTTCAATTTCAGTTGGGGTTAGCATTGAATTATTTAGTGATTCTAACAATTTAGTCTTATTCTTCTTTGCACTTTTGGGAGTTTGTGAAGATATTGATATATTAATGACCTCTGCAGTCTCAATGCTTTCAGGTCCCTTCAGATGTGATTTATTAAGTGATTGTGACATATGATTCTTATTCTTCTTTGCACTTTTGGGAGTTTGTAAAGTTTCTGATTTATTATTTGTCTCATCAGCATCTATAAGTTCAGTTGTTAGGATTGACATATGTAGTGACTCTGATAAATTACTCTTTTTCTTCTTATCACTCTTTGGAGTCTTCGAGGTTAACAAATGGTTAACTGTGTCTTCAGCTTGGAGTGATTCTGAAAGTATTTTGTTTTTCTTTTTTTCAATTTTTGGTGTTTTCAAAAGTAATGATTGATGAATAGTGTCCTCGGATTCTATGGGTTGAGTGTGGGTCAAATTTGACTTATTTAGTGATTCTGAAAGACTATTCTTCTTCTTTTTCTTGTCACTTTTTGGAGTTTTCAAAACTGATGATTGGTTAAAAACCTCTTCACATTCAGTGGGCTGAGTTTCGGTCAGATTTGATTTATTTAATAATTCTAATTGTTTTTTCTTTTTCTTCGTTGCACTTTCAGAAACATTTGATGCATTTAACTTCTTCGAAGCCTTTTCCAATTGAGATGATTCACTTGAATTAGCTGAAAGAATATAATAGATGTTTTAATAATAAAACTATACTAAAATCAGTGTAATACTAAGCTGTAATTTATGGTGCGCAGGAGACCTCCGGGTCAAGTTTAATATATTTGGTCAACAGATACTAGAGTTTGGCAAAAGCACCGTGTTTAAATGGAAATGTGGGGTTGATGTCAAATGGTAATCTCATCGGTAGCTTGACACCAGATGCAATAGAAGTAAAATATCTGGCTACAAATATCTATTGATTTAGATTTTGCTTTGAATTAGAAAAATATATAACATTCATTCGAAGGTAAGTAACGCTACCCATAATCATTTTCTGTTATTTCGCGTTTACCCCCAGGTATTTAATTATAGCAGTTCCTTAATTAAACAAATAATAAAGCAGTGTTTGCAGAAACGAGGGTTACTGGACAAGTGAAACTTAACTTGTTAAAGTTAAGATCGTATTTGTTGCACTGTATCCCAATGATATTTTATATTATAGACTAGCAGTGCCCCGCGGTTATACCCGCCCTGCAATTTTACTTAAACGAAATGATATTAGCTACTTAATAGTACTCTATTTTATAGCATTTTTATCAAACGAATGTTTGACATGTTTTAAATAATATAACTATTTTATTTTTAAAAATTGATTGAGATAAAACAAACACTAAATGTTAAGTCAAGCTTGAACAATACATTAGTGAAAACCGTACCCAAATCGCTTAAGCCGTTTCTGAGATTAGCAGTAACAAACGCACAGACGAACAGACAAAAATTCTAATTATCATTGTTTTGGGTTTTTGGTTTTTTTATGAACACCCCCAATAATGGTTTTTCTAAAATATCTTCCATGTAAAGACAGCGATCAGTTACATTTTTATTTTATGTATAAATTATATCACTGCTGTCGTGTCCAGTATATTATGACACTACCCATCCTGTCACTATATGAATGTTAAGTTATTAGCACAATTAAAAAGAGGATAATAAATAAACATATTTACCTTTATTTTTATTATCAATTTGGTCACCTTTTATGCTATTACTATTAACAAGAGAGCTCCGCTTTTTATATGAGATTTCAACAGGTGGTTCGTCTTTAGAATCATCTGCACTGGATGAATCTGAAAAAATAAACATATACATGTAATTTAAGTAAAATCATTTTTTAAAAGTTGAAGTATTTCCTTTTGAGAATTTAAACTATACCCCATCCAACCAATTTACCAGAAATCGGTAATGCAACTCGGATGGAAGGTCCGAGTTGCATTACCGATTTCTGAAAACAAATGGCTTTATTTATGAAATAGTTTTAATTGATTTAACACATTGATATTCTACTTATGGTCAATGTTTTGTATTGTTTTATGGAAATAATCAGGTGTTTAAATGACAGTGAATAATTAATTCATTGCGACGAAATATTTTATAGTTAATTTAACGGATCGTCGTAATCTAAAGATGTTGATGAAACAAAAAGAAAATAATGCACTACATGCATTTTTTAAAATGGTGATATATGGAAATGACATTTCATGATTTCGATAAATTTAACTAAAGAGTATAGTGATGTAGCCCAGACTTTTACACTCATTATTTGATATAAGAATAATATTTATTTCAGATATAGATCCATATTTGTTAGTATCCAACAAAACTTAAAAACGAATGTTAGTAATGTGATAAAATTATACATAGGATTATTAACATAAGATTTTTAACATAATTGATTGATTAGCCAGATGGGATTTGCAGTTTACTAGTACTAGTTTGCAGTATATAAAAAACAGTATTTTAACTTTTAAAAGATACGATTTACTTACCACTTTTCTGTCCTCTATCTATATTATCTTCTCCAATAGAGCGGTCACCAATTGTGTCCACATAATATGGCACTTCTTCCTCTTCTTTATTTTTGATATCTAAAATAATTCAATCATTAAAACAAAAAATTTCTTATTTAAAAAGTAAAATAAGAAGTTTACAGTAGCTATATTATATATATTTTTTTTCTGTCCTCTTAAGTTCCACTTCCTTGTGGAACATTAGGCTGGGTCAGTATGATTTTAGTTCAAAGCAATCACATTTCTAACCATCTCATTTGCTGATGAATATTTTTTTTATGAATCTTAAACAAATGTCACAACAATATTTTTGTCACCTACCTTCATTTGCTCGAATATTTGTTCTTCCTTCCGATTTCTTTAATGGTATAAACTCTTCAAACTTATTACCAGCTTTTCTTTCATTGTTTTTATTTGAATCTGCACTATTGATACTGTCTTCTGAGAAAAGTAATTTTAAGTCAATAGAATCAGAAGAGTCGTCCCCATTAGAGCTTCCCATCTTCTTTGTTTTAGATTTCAACGTAGCTGTCGTTTTTGCATCCTTAACTTGAGTTAGATTTAGTTGATCAACAATTAAAGGCTTGTCTTTTTTCTTCAATTTTTTACTTAAGGTAAGAGAAAAGTTTCCTAGGTTAGACTTTTCAATAGTTTCAGTGTTAGAGGCGATGTCAGTTTTAGTGTTTTCTTTAAAATTAATGTTGCCATTATTTCCGCTTTTATCGTTACTTTCATTCAGATTTAAAGACACATTATTCATATTTTCAGATGACTTATTTTTTAATTTTGTAGATTCTTTCGTTTTAGTCGAATTGAGGGTTTCTATATCAGATTTATTTTGTTTTATATTTGCTGTACTATTTTCGTCCATTTTTAATGAACCATTTGTAGGTTTAGATTTCAATTCCTTAAGAACATTATCGTAATTCTTGGCAATGTTTATGTCTTCACTGCTTAAAGAAGAGCTGTCATCATCAGTATCTTCCAATGGATTCTTTGATCTCGAATTCGACGTATTCGGTTGACAGCGTGTATCTTTTACATTATTTGTATCGACAAATCCAACAGCAATGTCAGTATCTTTTTGCAGGGTTTTTGGTCCTATTTTTGTGGGTGTCGGCAATAACGGTTCTTGGATTTCATTAGATGTTTCATCACAAATAGTAATTTCTTTTTCAGTTAATGCATGTTTATATGAACTTTCTTGTGACTTTCTAGCCTTTTTGTTTCCTGTATAAGTGGAATTTTCCAAATCAGATTTAGTGGCAGATTCATTCACTGAAATAAGCCTGTTCCTTTTATTGTTTTTTGAACGTATCACATCATCTTCAGACTGTGAAGAATCAGAACTCAGAGAATTTTTTTGTTTTAATTTTGAACTTTTATTGGAGTTATTTAATTTGTGTCGAGATTGAAACATTTCCCTAGATACTTGTTTCTGCTGTTTTAATTTTCTCTCGTTATATTTCTTCTTCGATTTTGAAGTCATATTCAGTTCATTATCACTCATTGATAAATCATCACCCGATCCACTAAGTAACTCATTATCTTCTTCATCAGAAGAAACCAAAAATGAATCTTTTTCATAATCTGAATCACTAGACAACTCATCTTCAGATGTTAAAGTTTCTCCTTTTTCAACTATTTCATTATCTTTTTCATATTGCTTCTCTTCTTCATCTCGACTATTTCCAGATAAATAGCTATCACTTGCTTCTTCAGCTTCATTGTCTAACAAACTTTCCTTATCACTTGTGATTGACTCATCATCTGCACTGGAGTCTATTTCAGAAGATTGGCTGTTTGTTATAGCTGACAAGTTTTTCTTAGGAGTAATTTTACCTTTACTTTTTGAAACATCATTATCAAACATTTTTGAAATTGGTTCACCTTGTTTTTCAATATTCTTTTTTTGAAGGGGTGTACTAGTCAAGTAATTCTGGGACAGTGTTTTGTTGATTTCTGACGTTGGTTCCGCAATATTTGGCGTGTTAACTGATTTGGATAAAAGTTTACTGTTAGAAATTTTTGGTGACTTGTTTTCAGAGACTGAATCCTTTAATTGTGATAGTATTAGAGTACTTTTATTTTCATTTCCACTTTTATCTAAATTTTCGCATGTTGTAAGACATATGGAAGATTTTCTTGGAGATTTACTTAAACTAATGTTTGTAGTAGATTCACGGGAAAATGATTTTTCTTTTAATTCAAATTCTTTGTTGGATACATTATTTGTAAGAATTTCTGGTAATGTTTCATCCACATCCATTGGTTCACAAGAATCATTTGCATTAGTCTTAAGTTCAATGGATTTTGTTTGTTTAAAAATAGACTCATCTTTTTTATTGTCAAAGGGTGTGGATAAGGTGTAATCAGGAGAATCATTACTTTTTTCGTTTCTTAAGTCATGGTCTACAACTGGAACACATTGATCTTCATTGACATCTTCCTTACGCGTTTTTATTTGTTTACAATTGTCGGAATCTTCCATTAATACCACAGCCTGGATATTATTGCTTGGATCACTTTTAAATAGATTTGTTATGCCACCATCAAGTTCAGTTTCTTCATTTTTACAACCCGATTTATTAGATGCGTGATGCATTGATATCTCTCTATTTATAACTGAAGATTTGTGTATGCTGTTACTTTTTTCTGAAATATCACCGTCCTCATTATGTTTATCATCACATTTACTACTGTTAAGTTTACAATCACCAGACCCTGAAATATTCACATTTTCTAAAGCAACATAACATTTAGATTGGCGTTTTTTTCTTGTTTTCTCATTATCACTATAGAAATCATCATTTGTCGAGGAAGGAGCGGTAATAGTTGTCCAAGATTTAGTTCTGTGTCTCTTTGGTTTTGATTTATTTGTTTCGTGAACTTCCGACAAACTTTTGTTGACATGAGACAGATGTTTCGGAGGATTTATGTCTAGTTCTTTAATAAGATTTGCACTGGACATTGAAAGTCTGACTCTTTCGGATGTCTTTTCAATGCTAATGTTGGAAGAGTTCTTGGAATCATTAGTGGTTTCAGAATCAAATTTTGATGACACTTTAAGGTTTTCAGCTTTCTGTTTCTCAGACTGAGAAGTTTTTGCAATATTAATACTATCTAATTCACTGTTTTTATCATCATTTATTGATGAGTTGCTTGATACAGGTTTTTTGTTTAATAGTCTTGGACTTTTTCGAATTGGGCTTTGTTTTGAGTTTTCATTATCTGAGCTTTTAAGTTCGTTGCTTGTAACTTTATTGGTATTTTCTGGCTCTTCTGAGATAACTTCAGGGATGTTTGTTGTTGTCTTTACATCTGCTGTTACTGCATCTATTAATGTATATTAATCATTATTAACATAAAAAAAGTTAAAATTTTACAAAAAATGTGTTGTATGTGTTGTTACCTTGTTTTTCAATACTTGATGTTGAATCTCGTCTAGTTCGCCTAGTTTGCCTAATCGGTGTAAGAAGTATTTCAGTATCACTGCCTGGAATAACAAAGACATTCTGTTTTATTAATCTAATAATAAAAGAAATACATATTGTGAAATTTAGTAAGTATTAATGTTAATAGTAATTTCTTCCAATTGTTGATTAAACATATAAATTATATGCCATATTAATACGAAATTGTATGTAAGAAGTCTATCTTCTTCTCTGTACAAAGTAAATTCTTATTAATAACTTACCAATTTGAGAATTCCTTCTTGTAGCTCTTTTAGCTCTAGGCGAATCAAAACTTTGTACTGTGTCAGACACAATACTAGTATTAGATTTAATTCGTGCACTTCGTCTTGATGGAGTCACCGGTTTCTCTTCAATATTATCTTTAATCTCCTTAACAGCAGTTTTCTTTGTTGTTGCTTTTAAATTATCTTCTACAACTGTAATGATTGATAACATAAACAAATTGAACTTTAAATTAAAGAAACACTAATTCATAACAAATTTATTATATGATAACTAACAGATTTAGATTGTTTATTTTAACAATTTTGCATTAGTTATGGTTAAAGTTCTTACCAGAACATTTATGATCATGAGACATGTCATCACATTAATAAATATTTCTTGATCTGACCATCACTGACTGAGCTCATATTATATTTATTGAGTAGCTAACATGTGTCCCACTACTGAAGATCATGTATTTGTCCTACTGCTAATCTACATATACATTGTAGGCCAAAAGTTTAAGACCACTTAATTAAAGTAGGAAAATAAAGTAAAACTCCAATAAAATATTAAATGTTTAATTAACCTGTTTAATCATCTAATAGGACATGGATTGATAAACAATATACTTTAAAAGCGTAAAGAAATATTAACAGTCCATGCAAAAAAGGCTATAAATCTAAACTGATTTTTCATCAAAAATCCTAATTTGTATTCTATGGCTTTTTTCACAAGTCTCAGCAAACGGGCAATCAATTTGTTAATGTCTTGTGATATATTGTTCCAAATTTCGCATAAAGCATTCCACATTTATTCTCCCGAGGATGGACCATGATTATGGATGTTCCCATCAAGCTCTTCCCACAAAAGTTCAATGGGATTGAAATCTGAGCTCTGAGGAGGCCAAACCATGTTTTTTAACTGCCCTTGTGCCTCTTTCTCTTCTAAATATCCTTTATATATTATATAATTTTGAGCTATGCTTTGGATCATTATCTTGTTGCAAAATGAATCCATCTCCAATTAATCGCAACCCGGAAGAAATGGCATTTTGTTCTAAAATGTTTTTGTACTGTTCCTTTTTCAAAATAACTTAAATTTTAATCAAATCGCCAGTTCCTTGGCTAGAGAAACAACCCCAGACCATAAATAAGCCACCACCATGCTTTATTGTTGGGACTACACAATCTGGCATCATGTTTTCTTGGATTTACGTTCAACACAGTGCGCGTTGAACGTAAATTCTACGTTTTAACCAAATAGATTAAACTTGGATTCATTGGTCCAAAGCACTTAATTAAAATCTTCTTGAGTCCAATCTCGATGGGCCACTGCCCACTGTATCCGTTTTTTCTTGTTATGCGGCCTTAGCAGAGTCCATCCAATATATAAAATCCTTAGAGAGACCATCCAACTTCGCATCTTTCATTCGCCTTTTTACTGTAGTCAATGATAAAGGTTTAACTTGGGTTTTGTTTACATCAACGTGGATTTCTGGTGCTGTTAAGCTTCTATTTCACTTGCTGGTAACAATAATTAAATTATTTTCACGTCTATGTGGTAGCTCTCGGCCTTCCCGAGCATGGATGATCTTGAAAACTGCCTGTCTCCCTGTATTGAATTATTGTGCCATGAACAAGAGTCTTCAATAACTTCAGTTGTTAAGCAATGTCATGTCCACATTTGCCTTCATTATGTAAAACAATGATGGCAGAATGAACTCTACTAATTTCTCAACCTTTTACCATTTTATAATGTCTTCACTGTAGAAACTGTTAAGACTAATTGATATTGTGAAAAAACCCAAATGAACTCAGGTAATAATAAGTCAGAAACACATGTTTTCAGGAGCTAAATAATCCTAATTGTTGACCAATATGTAACAAAAGCAAAGTAATTAGTAATGAGGACATAAAAATGTTGGTGTTTGAAAACAATAGATGTTTAGTGTCCAAAAACTTGAAAGTAAACAAAAGAATGACTTCTTTAAATATTCAATACTAACAATAGAATATGCACATATGCTTTTCTTTTATTTATCCTAATGGGATTTTATTACAATTGATGGATAATTATGCACTCTTAAACTTTTGGCCGACAGTGTATTTGTACTACTACTAATCTGCATATATTTATCCCACTGCTGTGCATAAGCTATAGGTTTGAAAATAGACTTTTTCTTTTTTTTAAGCTTTGCCAAAGCAACTAGCAAAATTTTCCAAATATTAATTCACTTAGTTTCGTTTAGTCAATAACAAAATAAATTTTACCATTCTCATTAATTAATTCAAGTTCTGGTTTAGCGGGTTTCCGACCACCTCTTTTCTTTGTTGGTGTACCAGGGGCTGGAGAAGGTTTCCCATCTGATTGTTCAACAGAAACTTTTCCCCGACGTCTAGTTACAGGAGCTTTGAAATAAATAAAAAAATGTAGACAATTTCTAATTTTACAAGTTATTAAATTATTTTTATGGTTCTACAATAGGTATAAATAATAGATCTAAAGTATGAACTAAAGTGATTAAATGTTCTTATTTAGGTCAATCTTCTTATTCAACCATATTTAATGATGTGAATGTTTTAGATGTAGTGTAATTTAATAACTATCATTGTAAAAATATTTTTAAATATTCCATAACATGAAATAAAAAAAATATAATATAAATGTATGATAGTAAATATAGTAGTGAAATATATGTTTATTATGATTCAATTTTCTTACATAAATGTTTTCATTTATGTGTGAAGTATTCGTCTTCAATATAGAATATTTGTAGTAAAAAATTGTTGTACCATTTTTTTATGTTTCTAGCAATTTGTTGGATGACGAAAATATATAAAAAATAATTAGTTACAACTAGCAACCCAATATATGAAACCAATTGCACAATAATCAGGAAAACTTTTTTATGCGTCTTGCTATTAAACAAAGAACTCATTTTCCACGCGTCTCCGCTATATTTGATTTGAGATAATGTTTAACAAAAGAAATAATACGTATTATTTTTGTAAAATATTTGAAGTTGCTGAAAATTATAAATAAAATTTTAAGCATGTTCAACGGCATTATCTCACAACACGCGTTCGTCATAAGTTAGTAACTAAAAATATACCCAAATGCGTACCTCTGACTCCAGTGTCTTCGTCCATGATATTCGTTATTGAAATATTTATCTTCTAGAATCTATAAATCGAAAACACGTGCAATAAATTAATAAATGTCGCTTTGAGGTTGAGATAATGGTCGAACAGCTGTTGAGACGCCGCGAATTGTCAGTTTGAATCCGAACGAAGCGTAGCGTATTTTGCGTATTGGTTTATCTCGAAAAATAGTAGTTCTGGCAACACTAAATCCGTTACAACATTTTACTCGTAGAAAATTATTTTTTTTATATATATACAATATTATATAACATATAAGGTAATAACAGTATAAATAATGTATGGCAAATTATAATATGAGGCGTTATGATAATATAAAACAATCAAATTATTTTTTATTAATATGATATTTTTTCATAACATACTTCGGATCGTATCGATCATAATTGTCTTCTATAATATAAAATTTATTATTTAAGACAGCTAAACGGAAAATTTTGTTAAAAATGTTTGTTTGTCATTTTGCTTCACAAACGGGTCGGTGGGGCTTTAGGGAACTGAATCGTGGTGGAGTTGTGGTGGAGAGGAGTGTTGGTATTGCGGTGCGCGGTGTAAGTCATATCAAACATTCAGTGCGTTATCTAAATACGCATCAGAAGTCATAGAGGGGAGTTTATAATTTCCTTTCGGCAATTCGGAAACACAAATAGTAATAAGTCAGATAGCCGAAACTTGACCCGAAAGTGCTGCGGAGCTTAATCCTTGTGATCTAACCAACCCAAATCTTGTGATTTAACCAACCTATTTTTAGTGTTTTAACCATTCAACCACCGCTGACTCTATATAGTTAGTTTTATAGTTAAATGTTTAGTTTAGTTACACAATTATTTCTCATCACACAACATCAACAATCATCTAACAAAAGTTTAGGTTTAGTTTTGCCAAAATTTACAAAACATTCAAAAGCAAATTCAATAAAATTTGGATAAACAATGATCGTCAAGTATTATGCCATGGTCATGGACGCTATTGTTTCCTTCAGGCGCGGATCCAGCCCGGAAAAAATGTGTGCGCACAGACACCCGAAAATTGGCCAATTGGCGGATCTGCATACGGAGCTATGGACTCTCAGTTCCAACAGAAGACTTAAAAAAGAAGATTTAAAGAAAGTTCGAAAAATATGACTCCAAATTTTGAATAGAGAGAAGAGAATAACATAGTTCAAGTATAGAAATGTGATTTAACCAACTACCATATGATGAAGTAATAGAGGAATTTGCGGCACAAAAATGCGGAAAGGTTGCTTTATAATCCATGTACCATAACTGTACGAAACCTGTTGTTTTCCTTTGCAATATATCTAACAATGCATTTTGTGTCTGAAAGGCTTGTCAAATTTTTATTCAACCAACACTCCTGTCATGTCAAACCAATTTCAGTGTCTAAAAGAAAAAAGGTCTTTCCGAAAATAAGTTTCAGACCAAAATCATGGCATTCGAGCGAGCGGGACTTCTTAAACGATTGGGAGAACTCTCAGACATAGAAATCGTAAGCGAGTTCGTATACCTAGGATCAGATATACCTGGGAGGCAGTGAAGGGGAAATTTGAAGACCTATACAGATGGCCAAAGCATTGCAAATTAACAGGAATCTGGCAAAACAGGATGGTGTCGAATTCCACCATGACTAGTATGTTTTATTCTCAATGTGTTTGTAAGATTCAGAATCATGGTTAAGCACCGAAACGAAATCGAGGCTCTTTGCCCAGAGTCAACCAGAAAATCTGGATGAACTGGTTTCAGTAGGAAAAAGGGCAAAAGATCACGGGATCGATCACCTACCAGCTGGTCTGACAAGGTACGGCCCATACTGGGACTCAACAATAGGACTGCCTTGAGACGAACCGAGGACAGAGCCGCGTGGAAACAACTCACGACCTTCAGTAATGAAGACAAAAAGAAAAGAAAAAAAGTTGATCATGCAACTCAAATGACGCTTGGTCGGACTTTTGACACCTATATGGTTAATTTTTCCGTTTAACAGCCTTCCAGAAACCGATCTACTCTAAACTTCAGAACCGATTTCTATAATATTTTTACAAGTTCAAAAGATATCAAATTAAATTAAAGGCTAGATAGATGATATGTGACGACTAAGTACTTCACTGAGCTCCGAATTACGCACGATTTATTTTTTGTATTTGATTTTATAAAAACAAGGCATATAATATGGTCACCGATCTAAATAGACCGTGGAAGTGTAACGTCACTAGTCTATTTAAGGTTGAGAGCATTCCCATAGTGCCCACAACCGTGGATGCGTGCATGGTTTCCTTCGCACAGTTACTAAAAACTGTATATATAACATAAAAAAAATACAGAACTTTCCTCTTTTGGTTATAAACGAAGCTTAATGAAACTTCATTAACCTTCAGTTATATACATGTTAAAAAATGATGGCAGTCAGTCTGGGGAACTTCCTTAATTAATGAATGCCCTTAGCAGCCTTTTACTGCGCCTTAATGCTATAAGGCTTTGTACATTACGGCACATTTAGCTCTTATTAGAACACTTTAGCGCAAAGAAATTCATTAGCTGCTCTCAAAATTTCATTTCATGCTACATTAAGCTCCGTTAAGGAAGTATACTGTAATACGTATGGATACTTCAACACACATTAGATTAATTTACGACAGCATACATAGCGTTTTTGTTCGTACTGGATTTTTTTAATTGTACGGGCAGTTTATTTTAACTGCAAGGAGGTAAATTATACCATAGAGTATTAGAACATACTTTTATTAATTATGTCGATTTCCTAACGAGGTAAAACGCATTCTTCAGAGTTATTTTCGTTATTTGATTAGTAAAATGTTAGCTTAGCAAATACCTATTTACTACCCTTAAGCTTAAGGCTACAATAATATCAAGACTCATTGCTACTCGTATATATTTATCAATTCTTTAGAAATGCGTATTGAAAACAATGTGAAGGGCCTCATGGAATACGCAATAACAGTACCTACATGCACATTTATTTACCTTGATTTTTTAGTAGGTACAAGGTACGTACAACCATCAAAATACTTAGCACGATTTATATGTTTTCATTGTTCTAAACACATAAAATTACATCTTTTGGTTCATGACTGATTTCTTTTTACATTCGGATCACAAATAACATTTCAAGTCCTATTATTTCAATGGCCGGCTTTGTTATAATTCTACGGATCGATTTCAAAAGGTATAAAATATTCGTTATAATTAATTTTCGGTAATCGGAAAAATAATTCGGACTGGGAATCGGACACATATCTATTGGTTACGAAACGCAGAATTAGTTTAAAAATGTCTTAGATACAAAGCACCCCACGCTTTTAGAATAGGGACATTATTTTATCATCAGCAATTCTATTTTTTTATGCTAAGAATAATTTTTTACTTTTTAGTTTGACTATCGCTAAATGCGTGTTTTTTAATATTTCTCGCTTTTTAGTTCGATTTGCTTTAAAACAACTGTCTCTTATATGATATAT
>JWHW01030156.1:1817-19655 GCA_000931545.1 Papilio glaucus | reverse complement strand
TGTCAATGATTCGTTTAGTTCACAAATTTGCTGATAGTCCGATTATAAACTGACGAATTTAATAATCGATCACACACATGGAGAATTTAATGGTTGTTATTGTGCTGCAGATGACGAAATGCCTATTCCACAAGTACGGTCCCAGCGGCTCCATCCAGCAGCACGACGCTCTCTGCGTGATGGCCCTCAACATCATCCACGAGAAGATCTACACCATACTCTGGTTCTGGTTTCTGTTCCTGTTCATCGCCTCGTTACTCGGTAAGTTGTAAGGAGTTACATTAGAATGGAGTTCTATATCGGACGTTATTCATTTATTTGCGGGTCGAGGGGCTAGACCGAAAAAGTGTAATAATGAAAAATGCTACCAAAAATCGACATCTTTTTGCACTGATTTTTGAAGCACTTCCTGATCACCTCGGAAACTAAAACCTTTTTCAATCGATTCAGTTTGCCGTCAATTTTAAGAATACGCAAAAATACTTACAATTTTAACGTTTAAATACCCTTTTTTTATTTCATCATTACTTAACACAAACACAAATACGTTGTTGCGAAAGGACTCCATTACAATCGGGTTAATTTTGTCAATAGTTTTTGATGTAACTTTTTAATTGTTCTGTTTTATTTCAATTTTGGGGCGTCTACAATTTTGTTCATTTCAATTTCACATTCGTATGAGGAACATTGCTATGTTTAATCGGTGCGAATCCGACATAACCCGTACTTGACTCCGCAAGGGCGAATGTGCGTAGGCATTAGATATGAATGTGGAGGATTATGTTGATAGGAGCAGTGGTGGCCCAGTGGTTTAGGCTTCGACTTATGTACTGCAGGTCGCGAGCTCAAACCCGGGCAGGGCTTTACTTTGTGTAATTTATTTCATCACCACTGCTCCAAAAACTACAAAAGAAAACATCGCAACGAAACTGGCATGTCTTAGAACCACTAAATTCAAAGACATTACGGCCCCTTGCCTCTCTCGGAGAGGAAGCCTCTGTCCCTGCAGTGAGGAAACATGCTAAAAAACTTGATTGGTTAAGAAAATATTATACGGGTGCAAAAGAGGAAGAAATTAAAAAGAATTAAGACGATAATAACAAGCTGCTGAGGCTTCATTTATATATTTTTCAATCTTAAAGGATTATTCGATCTGAAAGATACATAATCGAAAGCTGATTTATTTAATCAGTAAGTTTTGCCTACAGGCAATTAATTCTTTCAATCCCTTGATATTTCGCAATTCCGTGAGTAGATTGAGAATTAAATTGAAAAGTCGAACATCTAACGTAGTAGTTTATCTTCCGGCCGTTTTGACTGACACACTAAATGTCTATTCACCGTAGTAATTTGTCTTCCAGCTGTAATCTGGCGCGTGATATCGTTCTTCATGTACCGCCGCTCCCTGAAGTTCAACCAGATGGTCTTCCGGCAGGTGTCCGCGGGCAAGTTCGACGCGCACAACGTGCTGCACGTCGTCAACGGCTGCCAGTTCGCCGACTGGCTGTTCCTCTACTACCTCGCCAAGAACATGAAGACCTCCGTTTTCCAGTCAGTCTTTTATATTTTGTTCTATATATTCTTCTAAAACTTTTTCTTCTATTCTCTAAAACTTTTCTATTCTATTAATTTAAAATGATTTCTTAATGGATGTTTGTCACCATGAGGTTTTCTAAACGAAAATTATTGTGTGAACTGCATTTAATGTTATACAGACATCTCTTAAAAGGGTATTTACCCAACGGGAGCAGGAGGGCAAGGTGCAAGTAAGATTTTATTAGGAGGCAATGAATAATAAGATCCAACCAACGCAACTTTTTGGAAGTTGCCATCCTTTTGGAAGGTGGAGCAGACAGGGAAAAGGCGAAGAGAAAGGGATGGATGCTACGGGATCTCTTTTAAAACACGAAACTCAGAAAACTATTTCTATTTCACCCATTTTGTGGAAAGGCAGTAGGTATTAAGTTGGTGTGTTACTTGCATATCTAGTCCAATCATCTTTGAAATAGTGTGAAGACCAAATATCGTATATATAGCCATAAACATCAGTAATTAATGATCTTATAATGATAATGATATTACAGACAACTGTACGCCCGCGTGGCTGAAGAGTTGGAGAAGCGGGAGCTGCCAATTGATCAGGACGGCCACGAGGAGAAGGGCGCCGAGCCCGTATTGCTGGGTAAAATCGACTATGCCGATGAGACTCTGCCGCTAAAAGGAGAGAAGAAATCGTCATAGTAAGCAGAGGTCTGGAGAAAAGACTTTGGACTGTGATTTACTTAGTGTTAGTTTGTAAGATATGCTCAAGTTAAATGAGATTTAAAGTTAGAAGTCATTAAACTTAATAGAATTCATGTGAAGTTGTATAATGTTCACGATATGCTTGAAGAATGCATTCATAGACAACATTGAATGTATTGTAACTCAATTTAACAACATAGAGACCGCAACAAGATCTGTTGCACGAATGGGCCGGCTCGACTGATGAAAGACGACCTCACAGAAGATACGCGTGAAGCAGAAGTATTCCGTACTTCGCTTGACGAGTGAGGTGCTGGAAACCTAATTCTGGCCCCTGTGACCTTCTTATCTTTTTCTAATAAGGAATGATGATAAGGGGTAGAGGATATAACGGGGGAGGGGGCTAAATATTGTTGTGTTGATATGACGATGGTCGAATTTAAGAATCGAAATTAATAATTACTTATTATGTCTACAGTTTTGTGTGAATTTGACTTAAAAAATGTGCAAAATTTAGATATTATCTACGTAAACTAATTTACGGCAACATTCCTCCATTTGTATCTGCAAGTGGAGATATATGTTGACAGTTTGTAAATTTTGTGTTATTTTTTACGAAGTTTTGTTTGTATGTGTATAGTATAGCTTAAAGAATATATCTTTACGATTTGTATATAACATGGCTTTTATTTTTTCACGTACTACGCAAAGTTAAATATTATACACAGATGTTTACACTTCAAGTCTTAACTTACAGACAGACAGAAAGTAACAATCACCTTAGCTGTGTGTGAGAAGGATAGCGTAATTAAAATTATACGAAAAAAACGGCCAGGTGCGATTTAAATTAGCGCGTTTAAGTAGCGGTTCCATACCATTATTACGTATGTTGTTTGGGAGTCCCTTTAAATATTTATTATATTTATAATATCTGTGAACATTTCAATTGTCTAACTATCACGGTTCATGAGATATAGCCTGGTGACATACGAACAGCAGAGTCTAAGTAATAGGATCCCATTTTACCCTTAGGGTACGGAACCCTAAAAAGAGTGCAGCAGAGATCATCACTTAGCTTTAAGCGACCGTTGCTGTTTACACCCTTCTATAATAAAGCTAGTGTTTGTCACTTAGCGTAAATGTACACGACGTAAGCTGAAGAACGAAAGCGTCCCAATTGGAATGCTTTTTCTTCCTATAATATCATTGATTTAAACTGACCATAGTGAAAAAGTTTTTTTTACGAATCAAGGCAGTACATGAGCTTAGGAAAAATAATTAGTTGTACAGATTTTTATTTGTTTACGAACAAAGTGATGACATCAATGTAATTAAATTCCGCGTGAAATATCCTTGAGCACAATGTTAATTCGACGGCTGATGTAATTGAAAATTGTGTCGTACAAACAATTTGGTCTAGTAATTAGCGTATTTTGTGTTAATGTATCCTTATTTTGCTTTTGAAGTAACCTTTAACATATTTTAACGACCAGCGAGTCTTACTGAATAATAATACTCTTATGCAATGACAGAATTAGCATTAAGTTGTCATTTTCTGACGAAAAAAATGACAATTAATCCGTAAAAAAGTCATCGAGGAAAGGTCTGGTTCAAACCAGAACTGAATTTATTCCAGATGGAGAATCCGGGACCCAAAAGCGAAGCCGCCTGAAGTCGCCAGTTGGCGACTTCGTAAAATCCAACTCGGGCATTTGTTTCCCGTCTCAAGAATAAAAGATATCTGGTTTTTTATAAGCATCATTTAAATAGTCAAATAAATAAATATAACTTAAATACTCCCCATCTTGGACTATCGCCGACACGTTGACATACATTCGCGGCAAAATTGTGCTTCACTTTTTAATGTTGAATTTGTATGCAACGCGGTATCTGGAGCTATACAAATCTATGCTTTTAATAATTAATTCCCGAAACTAAACATAACATTTTAAATACCGTTTACTAAACTTCGGTTAATTTTCACATAACCATGAAGGATACAATAATATTTAAACCTTCTTCATAAATCACTCCGTATATTAGTAGAAACTGTGTGAAAATCCATTCAATTATATGTGAGTTTATTCAGACAGATAAATACGAGACCTCTGTTTTATTAATATGTGGAGATCACATGTACATCAAAGTGAGTGGCAGTGTTGGTAGGGGACGCCCTAGGAGAACTTATATCGATCAGATTAGTGGCTTACTAAAAAGGGCGATATAAGGAGCACCCATACCCGACGAGCATGTATGCGTAGATGTATGAATGTAGAAGAAGCGAGAGAGGTGTGCTAGGATCGCGCCAAATGGAAATCCATGATCTCTGCCTACCCGTATGGGCGTGAGCGTATATTTTTATTTTTTCATATGTACATATAAGCAATATACGCGTGTAGGCTAGTTCACACATATCTAAAAAAATGCTTGAATTTTTATAACCATGCATTTAAGAATGTCTACATTTTTATCCCATTTCGAGTTAACACGTAAACACGCTTAGTACAAACGTGATAAGGTTAGGAAGTTGTATTTAAGTTGTGATTAAGTAAGAGCCGAGCGGACCGTGGCTTCAAGCTTCGATTTGTTGGCTTTCTTCCCGTCAGCGTGGCGGTACGGTCTGTTGACCTGTCGCTGATGCTTCGGGACGCAAGATTCATGCGGAAGTCAAAAAAAGTATGACAATTAAAATCTATTTTAATAATCTCTATATAGTAAAATAAAAACAAAACCGACTTAAAAAAATATATATTCAAAAACAACAAATGAACTAAAATGTAAAAAATAATTTTACGCAATTAAACGTAAGAATCAATTCTTAAATCATATTTCTTACATGATAGTACTTATTAATAGTTAACAATTGAAAGTCAAAAATCGACCTTCACCGACCAGCATGTATGAATGTAAAGCGAAAAATGTTTACGAGAACCGAGCAATGTCCGTAATCTGTGCTGATCACACCCTTAAATCTCCATCCCCTCATTGTTGTATAGTGTTATCTCTGTTATATCTTTGAATTTAAGAAGCTAATTAATGTTATAATGCAAATACCCCAAACACACATCAACAATGGTTAATTTGCGGGTGATGGGGTAATTTACAGGCGTGTCGAAAGGGATGCTTCAAAATAATCATGTCTTTACAGAGATATATGCAAGAAGAAGTTTATTTTCTTTCCTAATGATTGACATGATGACATTATAATGAATAACGATGTTTCCTTTGCACAAGTCCAAAGAAGAACGGACTAAGAGTTTGCTTTGGAACTGTGTGTGTTGCAACGAGATACCAGAACACTGATAGTAATATAAACAATCGCGGCTGTCTCCTAACCCTCTAAGGATAGACAGCGAAAATAAAAGTTCGCTTTTCACTGAGCAAATTTTATCTTAAATTAACACACTGTTTTCGATAGTGTTATTGTGATAGGTGTTATTTATACGCTGTTACACGTTGCGAGAGAGACAAAAAGAGAGGGGGGGAGAAACAGATTTTATTTAGACTTACTACCTTCACGCACTTAACGTAAAGCTGCAATCACCAGTTTCTCAGGCTTTATTTTTTTTCTCTACTTATACAATTATTCATAACACATTATCGAAAAATACATTTTCGACCCCCGTACTTTTAACACCCCATTAACCACATGGAACCTACTGATACAGGTATGTCGAGGCTACAATCGCCCCCAATCACAATATCTCTGTGATTGGGGGCTTAGTTTTGGTTAAAAAGTAAATATTTCTTATTTAAATATTGTAGTTTAAAAAAACTGCAACATAATACCTTTGTGGCATCTCTAACCGCTAGGCAACAATGCATGCATAATAAGTGACGTATACGTGAATCATAATGTTAATATTATTAATGAACGGCTAACGTCCCGAAGCATTCGCGGGATACCTGGAATTTCGGTCGCACAGGTAGCGGGGACCGACTGGTTTGGAGCGCCTCGCGCTGCACCCACACACGCTCGCGCGTCAAACTTGTGTCCATGACCTTAGCGCTTCTCAAACTGTACAAGAAGTTAATTTTTAGTAGTAATCTTACATATTAAAGGGTAATTAACATGATTACCCTTGAAATATGTTAGTTGAGAGCCGATATACAAGTGTTAATGCTTTGTTTATAAAAGCATGGATATACATATTTTTACAGCGGTCGCAATAACATCTGTTGCATGAATGGGCCACCCTGACCTGTGAAATACCACGATCTGCGTTTCGTTTTATCAGTGAGGTACCGGAAGCCTAATTTCAACTCTTTTCCCTTACCATCGTTTCCTAATAAGGATAGGATTCAAAGGAGAAAGGTATTGGAAAGAGAAAAGGAAATATCGTTTTCCTGTCTTTCTGTCTTTCCTGTCTCTTCCGTCCATTAAAGGTAAGCAATGTATCTGCAACTCTGCTTGTCACGGAAGTCTATGGGTCGTTTAACATCAGGTAAACCGCAAAAATGTCCATTCATTGAATTTTATACTTCCCTATAATTCTACTGTATTCCTTAAGAGCTTTAATTTCAACAGCGTGTCTCTAGTGTGCCAGCGTCGGTGTTTCCGTGTAAAGCAATAAAGCGAACACACATTTCCACATAAAAATGGCCATTATACAAACACTAATTACGACGTGACAACAATAGGTAGAAAACTGTTTGTTGTGTTTATAGTAGTAGAACCCGCAACAACAACATCTGTGACACGAATGGGCCGGCTCGACCGGTGAAATACCACAACCTCATAGAAGACAGGCGTGAAGTAGAAGTTTCGTCCGACGAGTGAGGTGCCGGAGGCCTAATTCTAGTCCTCTTCCCTTTCCTATCCTTTGCTTATAAGGAAATAATGGGAAGTGGAAGAAATGAAAACAACCATTTTATGTTTATCCATTAAAGGTAGACAACGTATCTGCAACTCATTAGCTTGTTCCAGATAACTATGGGTCGCGATCACTTGATATCGAGTGATCCGCATGCTCGTTTGCCATCTTTTACTATAAAAAAATGTTAATATAAAATTTACTTGACTTTATAACTTTAAAATTCGATTCGAACATAATAAAAATCAATTTACTTATTAAACGTTTAAAACAATCGGAAGACGCTTTGAAAATCACTGGCCTAGACATCATTGTAAATATCCAAAGTCGCAAGATGGTCCATATTTCTTTGACTGCTTTTACAAATTGTTGTCATATCAATTAAAACCTTACCCCATTAAACACAAAGACTATATTAAAATGTATAAATGTGAAAAAATGAACGGGTCAAAAGGTTCGTATACAGCGGGAAAGTATTTGAATAATTTTGTATTGCATTATCATAATGGCGTTTTACTGTTTATACTCTCGAGGTCTGCGCTTCGTGCGTTCGTTATGTAGGCACGTACTTTGTAAATAAAGCAATCGGGGCGTTACTTTGAGACTTTCTATGAGTAGATCATTTAAAGTTATCAATTATCATTTCAACGAAAACTAAACTATTCAAGTTTAAAATTCATGTTTAAGACGTTACAGCGTACATGTGCACATTTCTCTAATGATCACTTTATTCAAATAGAAAAAAACAGGTATTAGTTAGCAATACCTTCATAGACAAAGTGACATTCGACTAGCGGTATCGCTAGAGAAATGTCAAAAATGTATGCAACTGACATAAGGTTTCGAAATGTCACGTAGTCTATAGTTAGCGAAACGCCAAAAGCTAGAAAAAAAGACATTCATATTACTCTATTCCATCGACATAGTTAGCGAAACGCCAAAAGCTAGAAAAAAAGACATTCATATTACTCTATTCCATCGACAATTTACCGAACACATTGATGTCACGTCACATCGGTCACATTTTGACAAGCCATGTCACTAGCTAGTGATTGTATATCGTAGTTCGTTATGAAATAGCTTCGGAGCGAGTGTACTTTCTGTTTTAATTTTCGACAAGCATATTTATCAAGTTTTCTTTTGTATTTACAAAAATACAATAAAACTAGCATCAATTTTATTTATCATCTTTTACGTCAAAGTTGAGATTTGGATGCCTAGCCCTTATGTAACCGATTTTTTCAGGAGATTCTATAAAAAATAAAACGTCGAAAATAAATAGAATCGGGAGAAAAGTAGTAAATCATCAGATAATGTAAGCCAGTGCCAACAAGTGTTGATGCAACACAGCTCTTGTTACTGCAATCGTTGCGTTTCACGAATAACTTCCGTATATTGCTCAAGCAACGATCTTTCCTAGAAATCGCAGAATAAACAACAACTTCTGCTTATTTATTTCAAACTAGTGTCCGTCACGGCTTCGCCCGGGCAGTCGTTTTGGCATCCATAGAGATCGCCTTTTATATATGTAGATAAGCTGTAATAAAGCTGTAACCTGTAAAAAAGCAAAAAAATCCCACGAGAACTTTACATTTTTTCGGAATAAAAAGTAGCCTATATGCTATTGCAGACTATAATATATCCAGGAGCCAAATTTCGTACAGATCAGTTCAGCCGTTTTTGTGTGCAAGTGTAACAAACATCAATACAAACATTCCCATTTATAATATTAGTATAGATAAGAAAAAAATATGGCTTCCTTGTTTACTTATTAAACTCTTCACAATAACGTTTTAATATAATATAGAAATCGTAACAATGTTTTGGGTTAAAGTAAAAAAGGTCACTTTATTGCATCATTGCCTGTGATAAAGTTTTTTTTTCTGTCACTACAATTACAGCATCGTCGTTATAATCAGCATTGCCCAAAAACGTTAAAAGAAACAAGCTCCCATGGTCGTATTAATTATAATAACTCGAATCTACTTTTTATAGAGTTAATTCACATTTACTTCATTATTGTTGAGCACAATAAGGTCTTTTTTTTTTTAAATACGGTTTAGTTTTAATTGTCGATAAGATTTATAGACGTGTATGTTCTAATTATATACTATAGAACGTATGGAACTGCTGTTCACAAACTACTTTTGGATCTAGGTATATTCAACCTTCAGGTAATAATAAAACATTGAATGAAAAAACTACGAAATCTTCACTATTTATTTAATATTATACTTAACAAGATATTAAATGAGATTAAAGTTTAATAGTACCATAGAAATATCATTTGATTAAACGAATATCATATATAATGCTGCTTGCCGTCTGTTGAGCGAACTGCAGTTACAATATAAAATTAACATTCGCAATTCACGGACCGCTGTTTGTTTGCAGTCACAGATAAAAATACAGATGGCGTGTGGTCGAGCTTTGCCGTACTGTCGGCAGCAACGAACTGCTGCAGCCGCCGTACACGGACCGGTTGAAGCGGTTTGCTCCGCCTGCTCATCGCTTCCTTTGAATGGAAGCAGTCGAGTTGCCGCCGATCACATCGACGTCGAAGTCACATCACATGAAGCCGACTTCAACCGCAACACGATTGCTCTTGTGTAGTTGATTTCGACTGCAAAAAGCAGTCCGTCTATGGCAGCCCTTGTTTTAAATTTGTGCAGTAGGCTTTCCTACTAGACAGATATTGTAGTGGAAAAAATTAAACAGGTCGATTCGTATGTCGGCCTAGTGAACTGGCAAGTCTGAAAGTTTAAAAATACTACATGTATTTTTAAACGTATTTGATTTTACTACTTCAATAATAGTTTGAGAGTATTTTTTTTAAATCCGAACAGACCCATAACAAAATAGAATAACAATTAGAAACATTTAAACTTTATTGTTTTTCCGCTAATGTCAAAATAATACTTATGTCATTAACTTTTGGTAAACGGAACGTTAAACGTAGTATATAACACTCTGGCAACATTTTTACTAAATTATGTCGACGACGCGCCGTTTATTAGGTGTAGAAGCTGGCTGGTATTACTTCTTTCTGTCACACTCCTACTAAACTTATATAGCCATCTAGCTCTAACCTACGGCTACAATACGCTCCGATGTAGGGTTACCGTAGTGAAACAAAATAAGATTTTAGACAGCCGCACGGATCAGCCGTGTGTCGCAGAATAAATTCTGTAATCGTGTGTAAGTTTTTTTTATTATTATTTTTATTAATGTTACCAAAACAAATATGTACGTTTTCAAGTGGAAAATTTTATGAACTTCTAATTACAGTTTTTGTATTAAAGACTTAATAAATACTAACAAGGTAGTGTCAAAACAAATCATAACATTACAAGTGAAGAAGATCAAAAAGTTCTAAAACCTGCAGAGTGGTAAGTAATCTAAGTAAAACATCAATTAAAAATTTCTTTAACAAGCAAAACAAAATGCGTTTCGCGTTGAAAATATCACAGATTAAATTGTTTTTGTTTTTCCCGCATCTATAAAAATATGCTAAAATAATAGAATAAATATGAATGAACAATAAATTGGTAGCTACTGTATATGTAATTCATCTTGTAATTAGTGGAAATTAAAAATTTATAAAATATTAACAATTTTTGTACAAAATAGTCTATCAATTTGTTTTTTTTTTGTATAAGAAAATTAATTGCTGGTATTATTATTCATCTCTTCTTATCTATTTCCAAGTAAATTTCTATTTAAGAAAATTATATTTATGAATGTACATGTTTTACAAAAACTCAGTTACCAATAGTCAGTTCAAAAAAAATCTTATTAACATTGAAATTAACAAAACACCTATAATAAAGTAAAAATGGATCTTCACCCTTCTTGAATGAAAACTTCATTCTCATTTATTTTTCGGCATTTTCTATTTAAATATGTTTCATTTACAAATAAGGCAGTTAACAAGTCTGGTTTAATGTACTTTCTAGCCTGACACAGATAAATTTTCTGGGACAAACTAAATTACCTTACACAGCCAATGTTTTGTGTCAATTCTGTTGAAAAAATACTTTTTTATTACTTCTTTAATAAAGTATTTAATCATGAATGTCTTTTTTTATAAAGATTGTTGAATATGCAAGAAACTGTATAACATACTGATTGTCACAAATTTTATTGATATTTGTCAATTTTAACATTTTTTAATTGGATACACTGAAATCTCTATTGCATTTCTGATTTATTTATTTCTTCTTCGCATCAACTAAACATTTAAAACTGCAAGTTTCATCCAGTTAGAGACTACAAACATATCGGAGTAATTTACCATATCTCAAAGTGCACATATGTATGTTTGTAAGTTAACAAAAATCAAATTATGCAGCTATCATAAATCATATAATAAATCTAGCCATTATATTTATAAATTTTAATAATCTTAAATTTTAATGTAATTGATATAAAACAAATGTTTATGTCCATGTGTTGAACGGTAACATTTTCATTAAAAATGTGATGATTTTTCCATTATTGATGACATGAGTAGGTGTCAATATCTATTTGTCTGAAGAAACAAAGAGATGCATTAATATTTCAGTATTGCCGTGTTGGGGGCAGTATAAAATTTTACATCTTTTTATTAAGTAATTGAATATAAGAATAAATATTCTTATAAGTATTTCACACACCTCGAGAACTTACACAATTGTTCACTGATTCAATTTGATTTTGACACAGACACTAGGTATGTCTTCTTGAGTAGTAGAGGCTGAAATTTAGGTTATTTAAAAAAAAACTAGGGAATATCCAATGAAAATAGGAATGATAATGGATTGTCATGGTGATACTAAATTATCACAAGCATACAATTTTCTTCTCTATTTTTACCAGATATAGTACTTAGGTATTCTTATAGTTGGCTTAAGCCACACGAAGTTTTTAATTTGAAATACGAAAATACTGTTATTTTGAACTTAGAATGTACGATTTTTTTTAAATATTCTATTTGATTATGACCAGCATGGTTAACATCCAGCCAGCATCCGCCGGTATAATGACCGCGGTAAGGCCAAAAGAGCGGTACTGCCGACCGTATAATTTGGTCCATCCTGCAGCAAGCTTTAATCACCGATAATGCCGGACCGGGGAGGGCGGCGTGTTTTGATTTATAACTAAACGTGTTCTAGCTTACAACCGCTTGTTTAAAGCGCTTTATAGCTGGTGTCGGCAAGGGCTGGATACAGTTGAATTTATTTTATCAAGATCCGGATACTGTTGAAAAATTAAATTTTATCGAGGTATACAAAAATATGGGGTTTAGAATGTATTTAAAGTAATACGTAGATACATTTAACAATATTTCGCGCTCGGACAACCTTTCCATTCGCCATCCGAGCACAGCCCGAGGTCCGCCTGTTGCCGAGCCCTACTCTAAAGTTTGGCATTTTGACAACACTCGAGGTTTCAAAACGATACTATGACATGAAGTCAGACTCAGATCTCGGAAGTGGACTGACTATGATTCTAGATGGTTCGTCCATCGAGATTCAAATGAAGTCTTTCGTCTACCGTAGTCGATGGTGTGGTAAAGAAATAACCAAAAAAAATCTTTAGAATTATTCGATCTTGGTGGATTTTTTTTTATCAGAAACAATACACTTTTAAGACCATATTTAATTTAAGAATTGTTCCGAAAAGTAGTTAACCGTTTGTGAGCTCGGAGAAAATTTGTTTCACATAAATATAGTTATTTTATTCACGAATACGAATTGAAAATGAAATTACTTTACGCCGTTGTTTAATTTATGCATAGATTAAAAATAAGAGGGTAGCCAGCAATTTTGACATCAAAATTATTTAAACTTTCGTGAGACATATTTTAACACACTAATTAAAACGGCTTTACTCACGCGTGGCCAGCCCCACTCACCCTGAGGAAGAGTCCCCGAAGGGCTCGAAACTAGTTGGTACATACACCGAACAACGCGTGAGTAAAGCCGTTTTAATTAGTGTGTTAATTTTGACATGGTAACGTCAGACACCTCGGACCCCTGGCGACCATGAGTTCTTAAAACTACTCGAAACATCGTGAACATAAAAATTAAATAAAAACGATGAAGACCGTAAAATTAGTTTAACTTTAGACCGTCATAAATATTTTTATAATGATATGATTTTCGTTTTTCCGACAAAAATTCCGCCCGCAATTCCGACTTACACTGAAAGCGTAAGATATTTTTACTGATCGCTGTGACAATAATTAAATACGGCATTTGTTTAATAGGTTATTGTATAAAGACATGTTCCTACATGTCGGTTTCGTATCAATATTTAACTTTCTAATACAATTATTTACACTATAATTCAATAGCTAAGAAGTGACTTCCCTTCTAATCGTTCACATATATTGTTTTTTTTTTAAATATGCAGCATAGATCTATATACCTAAGGGGTTCTATACAAATCCAACATTAGAAAGGGATGGCACTATTCTATCGTCTTTTGTATTTCGTTGTATTTTAGTGTTAATATAATTTTGTAATGTAGTTGACAACACTTATAACATGTTATGACGTCGCATTGTTATTGTTAAAATTTTATATTTAGTTGTGTATAAAATATTCAGGATATATCATAAAATTAATTAATTACTTGTGAAATGATGTTCTTACACTCATAACACAAGCCGCCATTTTCTAAATTACAAATACAGATTTTGTATTCGCGTGGCGGGAAACCAACTTAAGATGTCATCGCTTTTTCGATCCGGATGCTCTATCTCGTTTATGTCACAGATAAAACTAGCCTCGTGTCTACTTCTGTCGTAAAAGACGCAATTATCCCCACCACTTTTTAGATATAACACGCAACAATGATTCTAGGTTCGTAACACGTAATATGCGGGTATACTACCATTGATAACTATCCACATAAAAAAATATGATTGAGCTCCACATGCACGGCGTTTATTATGTTACGCTAGACGGAACACTAGTTGAGGTTAACAGTTTACTATGTTCATGCAACTGGCGGGAAAAGTGACATCTTAGTGTTGACAATTTTTATGAATTAAACATCAGTGTTGCCATATCAATATCTAATATACCTAATATCAATATCGGAAACATAAATAAACGACGAACGAGATGTTTTAAGATAGAAAATATTAAACTAACAGATAAAATATTATTGTTATATTTAATTTCGTGCACGAACCAATAGTTTTTTTTTAATTGTATAACAAAATATTTGTTGTTTTATAATGGATATATCGTGGTAGACATCAATTGAAATTTTTTAATTGGTCCTTTTTTTTGGCGCTTTTTTAGCTTAGTCATAGACTTGGGTACGTTAATAACACTGCGAATATTATTGTTCAAAGAATAGCTAATGTTTCGAGCATTTTTTAATTCAAAACATGGCTATTAATAAAACAACATTGCATGCCAAAGTACAATTAGTAACTTCGGCTAATTGTAGTTGTTACATTTCAATAATAAGATTTATATATCTACATTACTTGTAATTATCCCGCCAAGTATCCATTACAATTTGATCTTGCACGCGCTTGCAACATCTGCATTTTTTCTGGCATTGCGGATGTTCGTGGGCGGCGAAGTTAAGTTAACTTTAGGGTGCGTCCACGTGTGGCGAATGCGCCGCGAAAGCAAAGCTCGCTTTTTAATCTGTACACATTAGATCTGGACGTATCCTTAGACGACCCGTTGCTCGTTTGCAACATATCAAAATATTAATATTAACAAATACACTTTATATATGAATTTGCCTTGTGACCACATCTTACTGACTTGTATCGGTTAAAAGAGTGCGGGTTCTAACCCCGAACACGAGAGGGATAAAATATAATGATGCTTGAGTCATTACGTTCCATTTCCACGTTGGGAGGTGTTTATAATTTTAGTCGACTGACTGCATTTGTGTTCAACGAGGTGTCATTACTTTAGACCATAGACAACGTCTCCCTTACCTACTACAACACTAATGACCTATGTAAGAGTTTATGATGCAATAGCTGCGTTATTACGTCATAGTTTATATTTTAAAAGCGATAAGGGAAATGTTCCAAGGGCAATAAGATCAGGCCATTATCATAGTTGTAATGTGAAGCCGCTGTTATTGTGATATCGCTTTGCTCGTCATAAAAAAATGGAACCGTCTTCCTACAGTTAAACAAATCATGGGAAAAAATAATTGTGTCCGTACAATTGGGTGCAAGGGATATTATTGGTAGCAATGATGTTATATACTAAAAATATGATATACCGTGGGTTTACACTGCCGAAAACATACACACAAAACATATCGTCATCTCAGTTTTTTCAGAGAGAAAGATAGAGAGAAAACTTGTATCGCGACAAGTTTATACGCTAGTACAGCTAGTGTTTGTCACTTACGCGTACATGCGTCCTAATTGGGACGTTTTCGAGTCTTCATTTTTCGACCGCTAATGATAAATCTGCTAACATTGCATTATCATTGATTGGTACTTAAAATATGTTTTTTGACAAATATAAAATAATCTTTTCTCACGTTTACATGTCTGCTTACCCCTCTTATTACCTAAAAGAGAACATGCGTTAAGTCTAGATGCCCTTACAATTGGCTTGAAGGTAGACTGGTTACTATTGAGAAATGCTAGAGCCTGTATACCGTTGTCACTCGCTCGCCTTGACCGCAGTGGGACCACGTCTTAAACTCGGTCTTAATGTCTTGCTAATGGCATTTCTTTAAATGATTGATTACAGATTCTGTGAGAAATTTGTTGTTGATTAATTGAGTTTGATCTTTATGTCTGTCGATCATGCTAAGTTTTTCTTTAGTAATTTGTTTGATAATTTTGTAAACGACTATCGTTTGTTAAAGTCACGATAGGAAAACGTAAATGATTGGGTTAGTGATACTAAGGTGATACTAAAGTGATCCTGTTTTTTCTGCTGATATATGTGTCATGTTTTATGTAATACCCAAATGTTAAGCTTAGCCTAACCTTAGCTTAGACTCAGCCTTGACTGTTCTCTTTAGAAATCATCATTGAGCTGCATGAGTCTCAGCTCACGCTCTTTGAACCGTTGGTTAGAACTTCTGCTTTTAAGGATAGTTTTACTACGTCTGGTAAAGTCATCCATTGACATGAGAAATAACTAGATCTTTAACAGTTTTTCGAAGGAAATATTGCACCAATCGATTTATTTATGAATCATTTCATAGCGAGGTTACCTACACTGGTTAATTTAGCACTCAAGCGTATGTGAACACGCTTAGTGACATCTTTCGAAAGAATTCCTGTCAGGATTGTGACCATTCCACACCTTATTTACAAACATCTTGATTCATATAGTAGTTGTGATAGAATCTCCCTGTTTAGAGTTCAATATTGTTTGTCAATTATGACAGCTGACAAACAGTAGGTCTGTTTGTCAGCTGTGTTTAGTAAATAGTGTGTTTATTAAAAATTCTATTGTCGTGATTTATTCATTATGATTTCTTGATTGACCTCTAGGTCGATGCCGGCTATTGTAATACCTTTAATTGCTTGCAATGTACTCTGCACAGAGCATACACGATGCTGTAGTTCTCAATTGTTCATTTAAAGGGGTCTTTTGAAGATTTTAGTACCTGGTATCAGAATTTTAACGATCTTAATGTCTAATTTAGACAAATTCCAGGCTACATTACATCGTATATTTAAGATTATATAGCAAATACTTTACTTGATCAAAATTTTTTTTTTTTTTACTATAGTATGTGATACACATATATCTTGCATCCTATTCTAACACAAGTAGCTCGACACTCGCTGTGTTCCGTGGCACGGGAAAGCGGTAATTTTGGGAGTTGACATTTGGTCATAATGTCTGGGTGACACGAGTAGGCCGTTCACCTGATGACTATTACATTACGTATATACGAAATCCCACGCAACACCGTCTTTGTGAAGGTAGAGATAAATCTCTAAACTGATTACTGGTGTGATATATTGACTGGGTGATCTTCCTCGTTAATCTGAAGGCTTTCTTGATCAAATCCTAAAAGATTTGCAAGGAAAAGTATCGTCAACTTCACTTCCTCAAGTCATTAGATGCCTAGAAACATTTAGGGAAAGGGGGTGAACGAAACAAGCTCGACGCGGGATCTTGGTTTCGTGTCCTGAGTTTTTCCATAATTTTAATAATAGAGATAAATAATTTTTTTTTCATGTAATGTACTTTTTCTTGACAATAATTGGTTATTTATTTATCTATTTTATTTTAAAAATGATTCTATAGTATTCTAGTTGAGATTTTTTTTACATTGAAGCGATAAAATATTTTGTATATATGTGTAATGAAGTGATGTGATCTCTTCATAGATAATAGTCGTGTTAGATTTTGTAAACACATTTTTAATATCATTGTTTAGTATTAAACAAATATAGCATTTTATGAATGAGCGAAGGTATGTCGGGAGCTGCGCTGTTTATGGTACGTTCTACTTAGTAACGTGGGATTTTACAGTTGCCTTGAACTGCTCTTTGATTCACTTCCTATGTTAGTTATTATAATTGTGTGATGACGTCACTTAAATCATTAAATTTCATAATTTATACTTGCCATTGTCATTGTGCTCGATTTAATTTTAAGCATTAGGTAGTATACATACATACATATATTATTTTTATGTTATGTTTATACGAGCTAGACGACTAATCTGATATTAAGTGTGCTTTAGTTAACGGCAAAGGCAAAAAGGGGGCAAATAAGAAAAAAGATGGGCCCTCTAGCAAATAGCTAGGATCCTCAGAAACGTTAAATAT
>JWHW01030138.1:114444-127241 GCA_000931545.1 Papilio glaucus | reverse complement strand
CCGCCTACACCATCGACAACATCCTCGGACATCGAGTCTCACAAGGTAACTCCTAACTCTTAAGTCCCGATTTTAATAGATTTTTAAAACATAATTACACACGCATAAATTCACCTTATGAAATATTACTGTGCAAATTATCAACATTTTTACTAATCAAACATAATACGATGAAATTAATAAGGTAATATTTTATGTGGTATTTAATGTTTTTTTTAGCAAATACTGAAAACATTATAAAGTTATAAATTCTAACACAAATTACTATTTAGATTTTGTAAAATATCAGTGTAATTATAATATATGTAATTTTCATCATTCAGTAATTTTGGTTTAGGAGTTGACAACCTTAGAGTAGTCAGTGAGGACAAAACCAACTATCGGATCGGTAAAAGTAAAAGACATCAACGCGCCGCCGCTACGACAATTGTTTCAGTGTCGTAGCGGCCGGTCAGCATGAACACGTGGCGACGATTCTCTGACTGCTGTATTATAGAAAACGTTGCGGCATTGTCATAGGTCATAGGTTCAGGATGTATACTGTGTGTTGCGAGTAACTATAGGTCTGACCATAAAATAGTGAGGCGCGATAACTTTCGAATTACAAAGGGTCGATGTTTGAGAAAGAAAAGTCTACATATTTGATTAAAAAGTAGCAAAAGACGTCGAAAAGCTATTTCTGAGATCGAGCCACTCGGATTCGATATGGTTATGAAATGGAATGGATTATGGCCGCTACATTTTGACATCTGCCGAATAAAAATAGTGTCAACTCTCAGTAACTCCGGCAGGAATCGCTAAATCGTATCACTTGTTTCTGACTGCGACGACTCTTTTTCGAAAGTCGGTCCCCAGGACATGGATTAGAGTTAAGTTAATCCGTTAAAATAATGTTTAGGTAGTCGCTAGGCCGGTGCGAATAATCTTTCTACTGCCCACTCATACATTCTATCCGGACTCAACATGATGAGATCATAGTCAAGCGCCAATTTATTCATTTTAATCAATAAAAGTTTTGAGAACACAATTCATTATTTTCTTAATTTTAACGCCTAGATGGCGTTGTTCGCAATCTTAAAAATGTGCAAATCCTGATAAGGATAGTGGGAACAACTATTTTAATGTTTGCATTGTCATCGGTCCTAGATAATTGTACAACGTTTCAAATTAATTTATAAGGGGTTCAAAATTACATTTAAATATTCTGTTATATACAAACAAACATACACAACAAGCTAGTAAAAGCGTGTTAAGAGAAACAGAACTCGCTGTCAGGTTAAAATTACATGACATTATCATATAAGATCGTCTGCTGGACTGACTGAGTGACTTGTGCTCCAGTGTGTACAGAGGTCGGTACGATAACAGAACTGACAAGGTTGTGTCTATACATACTATAAATCACTTGACGCGACTTTACGCAGGAAACATTCCTTTGCGAGGAATTGCAATTGTTGATCTAAATTATTTAAAACTTGTTGCTGTTTCACCGAGCGCCCTTAAATATTTAATTATTTTGTTTTTTTAGTATCTGTTGTTATAGCGGCAACAGTTATACATCATCTGTGAAAATTTCAACTGTTTAACTATCGAGGTTCATGAGACGGTACAGCCCGGTGACTGACGGACGGACAGCGGAGTCTTATCCTTTGGATACGGAACCTTAAAAATTAGCAGGTAGTTTAGTTAAAAATGAAATGGTGTCAAGAAAAATTTGTAAGATAAGTGAGTGGCAAAGATTAGTGACTTGCTGAAAGGGGATGTACATATTCTATTATTTACTTTATTTGCGTTAATCGCTTAGTTCATGACGAGAACATTATGGATCTATCAAGCGAAGAGACGGTTTCATCATTCATGTCGAAAATCATCAACTATCAAATAAAGCGAGTTAAATGATGTAGCCATGTTCCAGTTAACATTATTATTCAGCGCGTGCAGCTCTGGTTTGTATTATATAGGGAAAGAGTAGGCGTGCGCCGCACGATATTCAAGAACTCATTTATTCAGTTCTCTATTGGCATAGACAGTAGCAACAAATAAGTACCCGAGCGCCGCCTTCGAGAATCATTCAAATTTTGTTTAGGACGGCGATTTTCAAAGTCCGACGCGAAACCTGAGTGTGTCGTGCAGAACTTTGAAAATTATATGAATCGTGGAATTCTTTGATTATTTTATGCTTTTAAATAATCGCACAGTTAAGAATATTATTTCGACGAGCATGTTAAGAAAATTCGTCCGTAAAGGTCGGCGGACATTCGCTGAAAATTGACCAAAAAAGCAAGCAAAGGTATGGTGAATTACTATATCAGTAGAGTTGCCTTCAGCGCTATCAGGTGTTCCTCCGTCCGTGACGCGTTAAACTGGACTCAGAAAGCCGAGGCTAGATCATTAGACTTTACTTTGAGAGCTGCAGTAAATTCATTAATTAGTTTATGACTAAAAGATTTTCAAATAGTTTTATGTACTGTTATATTATATGCAATACATGTTAACGTAAAGCGCACACACACTCGCAGCGGGGACGCCCCGCCGTGCCGTGTGGCACCACACCGGCCGCGGCCGAGCGCTCTGTCGTTTAGCGCTCACATCACAACTAATACTCGTGACCCCGCGTGTTCTGACTCCCCGCTGAGGTGTACCCACTTGATGGGTTCGAAAATAGGTTATTATATATTTTTCTCCCATCGCTGCGTCTTTTATCTTGCCACCGGCAGCCCCGAGCACAGTTCCAAAGCCTGCAGCTGGAGCCGAATGAGCCGGCTCGAACGGGCAGCTATATGTACATATTGTTTGGTGTTATTATAACAACAGATAATACATTTTAAGTGAATACAAACGTCACTGTTTTAACCTTCCCATTTCTTACTCGCGTCGTATGGCTAACTAATTTTGTTATCACAATTTTTATTGCGTATTAACAGTGGTAGAGACCCGCAGCAATATCTGTTGCACGACTGTGCCGGCTCGACTGGTGAAATACCCGACCTCACAGAAGACAGGCGTCAAGTACAAGTATTCCGCGTTTCGCGCGATGAGTGGGGAGTGTCGGAAGCCCAATTCCAGTCCTCTTCCCCTTCCCATCCTTTCAGCTGACTGCCAACCACAGCCAGTCGCAGAGGTGCTTCAATCCTGCCGGCCCCATTACGACGGGCCATAAGGAAGCTACATAAATTGACTCACTGATGGATATATGAAACTACTGGGCCCAACTAACAAACTATTGGACCTAGAGACTTGAAACTTTGGACAGAGATTTCTATTTGCGTTATTACGTACAACGAGAAAAAAGTTTTTTTTTTATTCATCTCCTGAATGTTAAAAACAGGAGATGAAAGTAACATGGAGGAACTACCCGTGCGAAGCCGGGGCGGGTTTAGTATTTACTAAAAATGCGTAAAAAGGCGTTGAAATGTTATATTTTTAACTTTTGCTACAGAGCACATATTCAGCGGGCATAACTGCCACTCGCTGCCGAAAGCGGCTTAAAAATACGATAACAATTTTCTGTGATTTCCGATTCTGTTTATACCACATCGGGGAAGCGCTGCGGTCGCGGCGTTTTCAGTTCACTGCCGTCGCGTTACGGCCGATGTTAAACGCACATAAAGTTAACATGTCGAAAGTGAACGAGTCAGCCGGTAACGAGAGACACGTCGAGTGGCAATTTGACAGGATTACGGCGCAACAGTCCGGTCTGTGCCTAGTTTTATAATCTGCATGTATAAAAATTATTTACTGTTCGATAGTCATGCTTATTCTCTAAAACGATAACCGATTTTGGACGATTATTTTTTTTAATACCCTCAGTAACCTTATTCCTTACAGTCTTTCGACACGGTTTTCAAGTTGTCATATAGTTTGTTACATAATTGAAATAGTGTTTTCGTAAATAAGAGAGGTATGTAATATTTTAAACATAACAAAGGGAGTTCGACACATTTGAGTGATCGTGAAAACAGTTCCGTGTAATTGTACATTGTTTGTATTGTAGTAATTTTCATATTGAGGAGGGGTCGAGCTGACACAAGTCTTTAAGCGAATTAAAGTGTGATTCGCAAACTTCAAAATTTCATTTCGAAATCGCGAAAATGATTGTCATCAGTACGGTTTGTGCGTATCCGGAGTCGTTGAAATTCAACGCAAATCTCTTAAATTGTGTTGTGCTGTTGAAAATACGTATTTAGTGCAATCGGCCCCACCACTAGAACCACTCATAGTTTCTAGAAGTACTTATGTTTATTGCGTCATTATACGTTTGCATCAAAAGCAAATCCAATCTGAACAGTAGGTACATTTATCTTTGCGGTGTGATTACTGTCGACAGCGACAGAAACAGCGAGGAAGATTGACAACTTTGACCGTCACTTTTCATGAGTAATAAAATGCGATGTCGTATGTTAGGCAATGCAGTCATCAAAACATATTCTTACATTCATCTGTAACCTTCAGTGGCTCGAAATCACTCCAATTGATAGACGTGACTTCACTGCCAGAGTTGTTAAAGAAAAATGTCAATCCCTGGGAAATTTCTTCACAAAGCACCATGTTAGTGGACAATTGCATTGAATGAAGTATTCTGTTAAATATCAGAAGTGGGATCCGCCTTACGCAGCTATTGTGGTTTAGTTAGTTGTAACATTAATCAACGTAAACTATATTGAAGAAAGACATTAAGAATCGGCTTATGGACAACGTCAAAAAACGACGAAAAATGTGAGTCGCATGTTGGCGTCTCCGATCTTTGTTTATTTTTTCGCCGAAAATAAATGTAAAACTTAGTTTGCAAGAAAGCTTTGCATTTAATGTTAGCAATATTTTTGATTCAAGTGCGAAATTACAAAAAGTAATTGATATCATTTGTAGTAATCAAATCAATTGATTAAGGTGGTACGGAAGTTCGCAGCTCCTAATGTGTATATGTACATGAAACAACTTGTAGTGTATTATATCGCAGATAGTAATTACATGCATTAACGAAGTCAGTTCAGGAACAAAACGGTCCGGTCAGCCGTGAGTAAGGGAACATTGGGAACGAGTAGAGTTTCGCCCCATTTTATTTAAATTTAAAGTTTAAAGTCATTTGACGTCGATTGAAAAATTAGCAAGCGTCCCGGGACCTGGGGCCCGGAGCCTGGTTACTTTTTTATGGAAGAAGGTGGCATACGAGCAAGCGGATCACCTGATGTTAAGTGAGCGCTACCCATAGACATCCACAACGAGCAAATGTGTTGCAGATGCGTTGCCTACCTTTAATGGACAGAGGAGGAGGAGAGGAGACAGGAATAAGGATTTTTCCTTTTCCCCGTTAACCCCCTCCCCGTCCAATTCTCTTCCCATTCCCATCCTTATGAGGAAAGGGTGGGAAGGGGAAGAGGACTGAAATTAGGCCTCCGGCAGAGTACTTCTACTTCACGTCTGTTTTCTGTGAGGTATTGCACCGGTCGAGGCGGCCCATTCGTGCAACAGATGTTGTTGTTGCGGCCTCTACCACTGTTATACTTTCGACGATTTCAGCAGTTTATAGTATGAAATATCGAGACAAGAAAAATACTGTTGTGTTGTAAGTTGTCAGCGAATATTCTACCAATCCGCAGACAGTCTACTTAATGAGAGGTTAATATAATCCGCTAACTATTATTATAAACGCGATTGTTAGTTTGTTTGTCACGCTTTAACTCCTTAACGACTCAACCGATCACCATAACATTTTGCACACACATTGTCAGGAGTACACAAAATGACAGGATACTTTATTTTTATCCCGAAAATAAAAACTATTCCCGAGGTACCTAACCTTCACTAATAGTATTGGTTGCCATGGTAACGATTCATATTTGGACAATAACAACTTCTTGATATATGTTATCTATAATTCGAAGTTATTATACGCGGAAACAAATTTAAAAAAATATCCAAAAATTTCAAGGAAAATGAGAAACGAATGCACGCGAAGCCGCGGGCAACAGCTAGTAACATAATAGAAAGTCAACATCAGTAACGTATAGAAAACCTGACAACATTGACCTGATTATTGTGATAAGTATGGTTGTAACGCTGGTCCCGGCTGGTCCCGGCTGGTCCCGGCTCGTCCCGGCTCGTCCCGGCTCGTCCGTGGCGCCCCTCGCGTGGATCATGAATGCTCTCTTGTATAATCTCCGGCCGTGCGATGCGCGCGTTTACAAAGCGAGCGGATTACTGCAGAGCCGCTGCAAAAATACAATCACAATAAATAAATAGTGCGACTAATGTCGACTGACGTTAAGTGTTTAACAAAAAGAGTATTTTGTTTGCATCATAGGTGAGCTCCCGTGGGGTCGACTCGACGCGTGACGGTGACCGAGCGAATTAAATTCTTATGGCTATTGTAAAAAGATAGCTAATTGCGTGAATTCGATTGTAAACACCGTGGCTAAGGTAGGAGGGCAGTGAAGTTGCATTGTCGAGTGTCTAATAGATGCCGGCGGCGCTGCCGATGAGGCGGATTAAAGGATCGATGTCACGGCGACGACGCGGCGCTGGGAAACAAGTCGCCTTGGGAGTGCGCTCAATGAGAAAGTATTGTTATAGCATCCCTATCCTAATGACAAACATACAACTTTTTACTACGGTTCTTCTGATATTAAGTGAACACCGCCGCCCTTTGATGTCCACAACACTTGGTCTTGCAGATGCGCTGCCGGCCTTCAAGGATTTAGTACGCTATTTTACTTTTAAATCCCAATCCTAATGTATTTGTTCAATTGATAAACAGGGTTTGAAATTTCAGCTCATTTAAAAAAAATAATTGAGAAGGGAGAAATAGTTTGACTGGAAACTTCGAAAGCGAAAATTATTAACGTTGCTTGATATCGTCTGTAAAGACATACACTTCCTTTGCTTCGCGTCTCATCTCATTCTTAGATAATATATATCTTATCTGTCTCATCTCCTCACCTCCTACCATCTCCCACCTCTATCCATCACAACCGGCCCGCTGGATTCACCGTTAAGATGGTCCACATTCCACTTTCTTCTTTACCGGACCCTCGGGTGGCTCATTAAAACTTCATCCTACATATACTGATTTCCTGACGATATTCATAGATTAGTTATCAGCATCGATGCAATAAACTCTGAGTACAGGCCAATAATACTGACTATGAATAGTATCCGGGTTCGATTATAATTTACGTCAGACAAAACGGCTCGTGTTAATATTCTGGTCATGGCATATCTGAGAACATTTTTTGATTTAACGTGTGTTTCTGTCTGTGTGTCTGTGCCAACATAGCTACTAAGTGAATAAACCCGATTTCAATGTCTCTATTTCGGAGGCTAATATGATCGAAGTGGTTCTCGGCTGTAATGTATAAAGATTTGTGCACGCTTTTTGTTTGATACCAGAAGGTGGCAAACGAGCAAGCGGTTCACTAGATATTAAGGGACCATAGGCATCTGCAATAAGCTAATGACTTGCAGATGCGTTGCCTACCTTTAATACACATAGGAGGAGATGAAAGGAAAGGACATTTCCTTTCCCTATCCGTCCAAGCCCCATCAAATCCTCTTGTTCTTAACATCCTTTCATTATTAGAAAAGGTAGGGATGTTGGATTATAACTACGGCACCTTAATCATCAGACAAAATGCAGAATCATGCTTCTTCTACACGCCTGTCTTCTGTGAGGTCGTGGCATTTCACCGGTCGAGCCGGCCCATTCGTGAGCTACCCTACTGTTGTTTTTTGTCAGAGTTTTTTTTAATTTAAAATTGTTTTACTTGTTAGTAGATAACGTCGAAATGAAATCGGAGAGCGGTACACAGTCGGACTCCGAGCACGAACACGAACACGAGCCGGAACACGAGCACGGCGAGCACCTGGACGCGCTGGACGCGATGGACGCCGGCAGACCGCGCAAGGTGACTTGCTCATCTTACTATTCTATTAAACTATATTGTTGAGCCGGGTGTGTCAGTTGCGACCAGAGGCCCGCAGCGTCAACCGTCGCTGCACGAATGCCCCACCTCGACTGAGGACGTACCGCGACCTTACAAAAGGCACTAGAAGTAGAGATGTTCCTGGGTTTCGTCTGAGAAGAGAATCAGATGTCCAAACTCCTTCCACTTCGCATCCCTTCCTGCCTTTCAACAATTGGTCTCGCTGTTGCGAATGTCTATGGGTGGTGGTGTTCGCTTAGGTTCAGATGAATCGAGCGCTCCTTTAACTAAAACGGTAGCCAAAATCTATTCATTATACTAAGATCAAACTGTGCTTACCCCACATAACGTGGGATAAAGGCAGGGAGATTTTTTTATGGTGGCAGGTGGCAACCGAGCGAGCGGGTTACCTGATGTTAGGTGACCGCTACCCATAGACATCCGCAACCTTTCAAGGACAGAGAAGGCGATAGTGATAGGAAAATTGATATTTCCAAATCCTATTCATCCCCTCCCCGTCCAATTCTCTTCCCCTTCCCATTCTATCGTTATTAGGAGAGAATGGAAAAGAATAGAAAGGAAAACGATAGGATGTTATTTGACTTAGAATCGTACAGTATCGCGTTTTGTGACGATTTAATGTGTGTTGTCTGCCAGCAGGTGCGCCGCAGCCGGACCACGTTCACCACGTACCAGCTGCACGAGCTGGAGCGCGCCTTCGACAAAACGCAGTACCCCGACGTATTCACACGCGAGGAGCTCGCGCTGCGGCTCGACCTCAGCGAAGCCAGGGTGCAGGTCAGTCACGTTTAGTGTTTCATACATCGTGTAAATAGATAATGAACACCAAACATTATTATCCGTTACTCATGTCACAACACGTTATATCGTCGTATCGTTCTGAAATGAAAAATCGTTAAAGCTATAAAAAATAGGTTTCGTAGGTCGTATTTAATTTAATTTAATATGAAGCATATTTTAAAAAGTGATTCGTCACTTGCTTGTGCAATGCAACACAACACGCTGTGGGCTGCGGTTAAGGCGTCGCCACACGCCGCCCCCGCGCCGCGCGGTCCCAACATTAGCGGCATTGTCCGACCCCGCCCGCCACCTATAGCTACATATCGAATAATCAAGTTCTTTTGTTCAATTTTTAATAGAAAGCTAAGTCCTACCTGTAGGATATATGTATAACTCGTTAATATTTGTTACGAACATCCAGAAAATAAAGATGTATGTACGTTGCGTATAAAGTGACATGCTGTAATAGAATTTGCATGGTCTGGAGATTAGGTTTGTATTCCGTTGTTTCCTATTTAATGTAGTCTTTTGGTACGGACGAGAATTACAAGCTATTATTAGTTTATATAAAAATTTCAGAGCTAGTTACAGGCTTAATTGTGTGTTATAATTCACACATTTTATGAAAAGCTAAAGAAACCGAAATACTATAATATATAATGGAATCGACACGTGAAATAGTGGGTTCATGGTAACCATGTTAAAGTTTTAAATATAAAAAAATAACTGTTGGCGTCTGAAATGTTACCGGATTTAAATTAGCGGGATTTTTTACGATTCATTGTCATCCAGAAAATAATTGTTAATTCGCGCTACATTTATCGCGGAGTGGAAGAGAGGCGAATTGAAGGCGCACGGAGCCGGCATTGTGCTCGCACTTATTAACTAGTTACGTATAATCGTCATCATTAAGAACTCAGGCTCAGATTACTAAGAATAGCCCGTAATTATAAGCGCAGCGAGGATGAAGTCGGCGCTGCATTGGCGAGGACTGCGGCACTAGAGGACATTCGACGGCTAATTAGCGCTCGGCGTGGCCCCCGTACCACGATATAACTTACCCTAATTGTTTTATATTTTAACTGGTTTTTTCTCTGTTCGCGAATAGTGAAATTGTTATTCGAACAAGAAGGTGAGAGAAGGCTTGATATAAGGAATAGAACCTGCATTAACCAGAAGCATAAATATGACATTTATTAATTAGGGTTATTAATAAACGTCATATTTATGCTTCTGGTAAGAAATAACGTTGAAGAGTTTTAAAATGATTACTTTATACTTAACAGAAGATTTAAATGAAAAGTGACGCAGTTGAGGATTGATGGATTTCTCACAGAAACTTTAATTTCCTTTTTCACTTCCTTGAAATGTTATTTATGTAATAAATGGTATCCTACATCAGCTGCCAAAATGTACTCTATATCTATACGAAAATTCATCCAAATTGGTTTCGTAGTTTTTGCGTAATCCGCGTATAACGGCAACCTCTAGTATTATAATAATAAAACGTTTATTGACACTAAAAAATCAAGTTAAATACAAAGCGAGTCCTCGCTCATGAACAAGCCGTGTGTCATGAGCCAGTGTCCATCTCCATTGGTACACAGTATTAACTACATTTTATGTGTATAATAATTAGTAGCGTCTATTTTACTAAGTATTTTTTTTATGGGATAAGGTGGCAAACGAACAAGCGGATCACCTGATGTTAAGTGAACGCTACCCATAGACATCCGCAACGAGCAAATGTGTTGCAGATGCGTTGCCTACCTTTAATGGACAGACGAGGGCATAAACAGGAATAAGGATATCTCCTTTTCCCCGTTAACCCCTCCCTGTCCAATCCTCTTCCCGTTCCCATCCTATCCTGATGAGGAAAGGATGGGATGGGGAAGAGGACTGAAATTAGGGGTCCGGCACCTCACTCGTCAGACGAAACGCAGAATACTTCTACTTCACGCCTGTTTTCTGTGAGGTCGTGGTATTTCACCGGTCGAGCCGGCCCATTCGTGCAACAGATGTTGTTGTTGCGGGCTGGTAATGTAACAATAGATTCTTTTTCCTTTATGATAAATTCACAGATTGTAATAGAATTCTCGAATAAATATCGCTTCTAGATTCCTTGATACGTTCATAGCGTCGGGCGCTCGGCTCTCGAAAGCTGCTCGTTAGGCCGCATTCATCGCGCCGCACCTCGTTCCGTCTCGCTTTGTTCCAACATTCTAATCGCTACAAGACTCCATCATACTGGAATATCTATTATCTATATTCTGTGAAGTTTTTTATGCAATGTGCTAATTTGGAATAGTATTATAGAGGAGATTAATCGTAAGACTACCTATCTCTAATCGTATAATGGAGGTATGGATTTAATTTCTGCGCGCATTATATTGAGGAAAAAGATGGTGACCGTACCTAAAAATGTGCATTTAAAATATTATCAAGCGTTGTTCCATAAGTGCGTCACTTCAATGTTACATTTAGTAAGCTTCTAAAATAAAGCCTACAGGAGAGTATAATTAGGACAATTAAGTGGTAACCGCATAGCTCGCGAGCATCTCCTGCTTGCCGCGGACAATTGCCTAATCAAGCGGTCGCCAGTTCGCCGGTAGCGCACCGGTAGTGTGAGGCGACACTAAGCCTCATTAACTATGCCATGTAATGATTGAATATATTTCAAGCATTTAGGACCTTTTACATAAAATCGTCCATGGACACACTCAAGTTAAAATCTTATATCTTTAGGGATAATATCGTGAGATGCTGTCGTTTGCTTTGATATCGTCAACTTTTATGATTTGATTTTGTTTACAATCTACGCACACATACGTGATATTTTATTTCCACGCTTCTTTAAATTATTCTTTGATTTTTCCAGCGCTATTAGCTGCATTGACTATTCAATTTTATTATAATAAAGTAAGTATTTGAAATAAGTAACGTAATTTATTTTGACTTGCCACCTTTGTAAGGGTCCTCAAAACACCTGCAACTTGTGTCGTTTTCGCGATCAGATAATGAGTGCTTCGCCTGGATGTGGCATCGCCGTGGCATATCTGCTACCTTTTTGTATTATAATATCATGGAGCGGTGTACGAGAACAAATGCCTGCGCTCGTGAATGTGACGCAATCAAGAGAGAGCGCTTTTAATAATTTGTACAATTATTCATTTAACTATTGAGTTGCGCCCCTCGAGGATTGAGGCTCGAGGGCTCATTTGAACTGCAGTTGCATTGACGGGTTGTAGCCCTAGGGCTGCCACATTCCGAGATAAATTAATATTATTTAAATTTCTAGTTTAAGATATAGATAGCAAATATGTTTTGTAAGGAGTTTCACAATCTCTTACAAATATCAACATACGTATAGTAAATATGTAGGTATATCTGTTTGATTTTGTATCTGTATCTCTATTGAAACCAATACACTTTTTTAAAGCCATAGTTCATTATATATTTTAAAGTAGCGTGTTTGCCGAGCCCGGGCGGTAGAGCATGTAGCAAAGGTTAATTTTACAAGAAAACTTGAATTTTATGTGCAAGTTTTCTTTTCTTAAATAGATATAACCCGTATTTATCACACGCACTTATTAACCTACCGGTATGGACACACCAACACTTACACATAACCATACACACACACATATATATTCATACTGACACATACAATGGTAACTTTGATTTGTTAACGATGTGAATCCAAGAGGGGGGCCACGAACCACACAGGCACAGGGCAAACTAGTTGGATCTCCTGTCTCTTCCACATTAAATTGTAAAAAACGTGTTACATTAGTCAAATTTGAGAGAGAAAATAAATAATTTATTTATAATTATTATATTAGCCATTTTATTTTGAATAAGCAACACTCGACGGTGGTAGAGCACGCTCGCGACCCCTCACGGAAACTTCGAATCAGGCCGGTATCTATCCCGTTAAGTTACCGGATAGTTCACTGTAACAGATCGTGAGCATGCGGCGGCAGGCGTGGTTCGTTGTGGAACGATATGTGTGTTATAATTATGTTTTTATATGTGGCATTTTTTGTGCGGTGTAAATACGAGCCGCGAAATACTTTA
>JWHW01030114.1:483877-496749 GCA_000931545.1 Papilio glaucus | reverse complement strand
GCATGAAAATATTTACACCATTCGTTCTTATCGTAACCGTATTAAGTCTATTAAATTTAATTCGGTCACCCGAATAATTCAAAGTGGCGGTTAAAGAAAGCAAATACGAGTATTTTATCAACATTTTTCTACAAATGTTTCGAATCTTTTAATTATTTACATATATAAAAAGCGATGTGGGTATGTAAGTTCCTTATAGACTCCAAAACGGGTGGACCGAAAACATGCATTAAAATTACAATCACAATCAAATAATATTCAAAATTTTAAATTTCAAATAACTAACAGCATTTAAAACAAAATAAAATACAAATGTTAGTCAAAATTGAATTACAAAACAAATTTTAACAACACTTGTTTGATGTACGATACATACTTTTAATTTCTTTGTATTTTTAGGGTACCTAAATATTAATTTTGTAGACAACACACGTTATGGCGTCGCATACGGTTTCATAGACAAACCGTTATTTTTTTTTAATACAAAGAGGAGTTCATGAAACGAATCGGGATTTTATGAAGTTGCCGATTGGCGACTTAAGGTGGCTTTACGTTTGTGTTCCGGATTATCCATTTGGCGGTATATAACATCTTTGATAAATAAAAAATAAATTTGCGTTCCTCGTATGTAAATAAATCAAATCCCTGTTTAGATTGTGTTACAATGTACACGTGTATCGATGGATACAAGTTTATGAGCGATTATAAATAATCACGATCATGATTAAATGATAAATTAGTGAACTTTATCGATCTGATAGAACTAATTGCTTACAACTTTAGGTTATTAATATTCTTTATGAGAATGTATTCAAGAAGGGATCGGTTCAATAGCCCAATTGGTCCATGGTTAATCATGAATATCCGCTACAAACAGAATATTGCAGTTGCGTTGCAAATCTTTATATCCTACATAGAGCTAGAGATTCTGTGGTGCCTCATACGTCAGATGAAACGCAAATATATTTAGTGACCTATTTTTTCTGAGGTCGTGGAACTTTCCTGGTCGAGTCAGTCAAACAGAAAATAGTTATTGTTGAATTGGATACTTATCGGATGTTTATATCTGATAAAAGTTATCGAATGCATGAATAAGAACTGATTACTTTATCTGAAGAACTTTGATCCACGACCAATCTTTCATTTTAAAAATGATAAATCTCAAAGGATTCCGCGTATCTTGTGGATTTTATTGCTGGAGATAAAGAATCGGCTTAGCTGGTATATATTTTTAGAACTATTCGTGTCATAACCTATTAATATATTACTTTTATTTATATATTAGAAACAGAACGTAAAAATAATGCTGGAGGATTGAATATGATTGTTTTGTTAAGAATTAGGAAAGGAAATATACACATCAGGGGCAAATTAGAGTTGAAAGGATGAAGAAGAACGAAAGACAAAGAAAATACGTAAAGGGTAGCGTAGGGGAAGATTGACTCATATCGACCAGATTCGTCAAAGAGTGTTCTCTTAATCAATTATTCACATACCTACGTTTCTTATTTCCTCGCTGGAAATATTTGTTATTTGATCCCGTGTTTAATATATTAAATTATAGATAGTACGCATTGTTATTTTATACTATAGTTTTATGTTATATTCATAGAAAATCACCGGTCAAAAGTGTTCCAAAGACAGTGACAGCAACATTCACACATGTCGAATGGTGTAAAAAGATAGACTAATTAAAATAATAAGAAAAAAAGGACAGCTAGTATTTGTAATTTAAGCGTAAATGGAAACACATGATGTTAACTAAAGAAAATACGTTCAAATTGGGACGTTTTCGAGTCTTTTTTTTTTAAATTGTTATTGTAATAGAATACCATTACCGTGGCAAGCGATATTGTAATGGAGGAATTTTATATATTTTCCTATCCGTCGGGTACAGTTTATTTTCGAATAATATCCTATGTCATTTTCATTACTTCAAAATTTCCCTCGCCTTGACATTCATTAATTTTGATGATGATGATTTTCATAGAACGATGCTATCTAATTAACATTTGTTTCTGTTTTATATATACACGTGTACGTGTAATGAAGTTTAACAGGGGAACTGTTTTCTCGTCACACAAAACTTTTAGACGGATGTCGAGCTTTTTTTTTCTTGTTTTACTCTTTAAATACGACTTTTTTATTTAATACTAATATTGCGTTGCCTACCTTTAATGGACAGAGGAGGGCATAGACAGGAATAAGGATATTTCCTTTTCCCCTATAACCCCCTCCCCGTCCAATCCTCTTCCCGTTCCCATCCTATCCTTATGAGAAAAGGGTGGAAAGGGGATGAGGACTGAAATTAGTCCTCCGGCACCTCACTCATCGGACGAAATGCAGAGTACTTCTACTTCACGCCTGTCTTCTGTAAGGTCGTGGTATTTCACCGGTCGAGCCGGCCCTGCAGTGCAACAGATGTTGTTGTTGCTCTACCACTGTTAAAATATGAAGAAACTAGCGCTTGACCACGATCCCACCTGATGTTAAGATGATGTGGTCGAAAGATGGTACGCACTAGTTTAGAGTAACAGTCTATTCACTCTTCTCTTGAAGGTACCTACGACATAGTTAGACGGAAACACTGATGTTGGCAACTTGTTCCAATCCTTTGCCGTGCGCACGACGAACGAACATTCGAATCGCTTTGTTCGAACGCGCGGTATAACTACTATAAAGGGATGGAGACCAGGCGTGTCTCGATCCATCTAAACGTCTGATTGTAAAATGGATTTTCGATTTGATTTACATTATAACATCACAGCGGCCACGACTTATGCAGATGTTATGTTGATTGATCAAATTATAACGACGAGTGATAAGTCTGACAAATATTGCCGGACCTAAAAACCTGAGAATTATTTGTTACCTTAAATTAATTCTTGTCTTATATAACATTTAAAGTATAGTAATTTAAATTTTATAGTAACATAAAGGTAAAAAACATACTCATAGTGATTTAAGGTTCATAAAGTTACGGGGACATGATTAATGTACGTTAAATAATTCATTTAAAGAAAACAATATATTAGATTTTATACTAATGTTTTAAAACTATCAAATAATACTTCTTTGTATTGAACAATCCACAAATATCATCACTTTACTTTCAATTGCGTTATAGATAACATCATTCAAATCACGATACATTGTCTATCGATATAATTTGATTAGATTGTCAAAATACGTATGACATCAACCTTTTATAATTAGACAATTAGCTTACAATTATGTTTCTAAAATGTTACATAATTCGTTTGATTGATTTTATTCATTAAAATACGTGGCTACTACTATCGGTGTTTGCTAGCTACATTTCGGAGTGCATCTAAACATCTCAATTAGCATATAAATATAACTAACCACTAATATCTTTATCGAGCTAGCTGCAGCCAGTAAGCATTACCCGCTTTTCACCAAATGTATTAATTTCCTGATGAAAGATATATCCATACACCGGTGACGAATTAAATTTCCTTTGCTTTTGACATTTCTCATGTTTTAATACAGATAAAAAGAAAAACTGTACGATCTTACATTTCATTTTTAACTGATAATAACGTGGTACACTCATACTATAAAAGAGCTTCATTTTTTGCCGCCTTTCAAAATTCTGAACGTTTAATTATATGGAATTTTTTTTATTATTTTCTCATTCAGTACCTAATACCTTTCATAATCTTTTTAGTACGATGCATATCGTTTCTAAAAGAGAGTTACGTTTTAAGGTAAAAAAAATAAACATACCTAAAATAAAAATAATCTGATAACAACAAATTCAGTCGTCCGATGGTCACAGTGCCTACTATACATTGTTGTTTGACTTCGTTTGGCCTTTCACCTTGATCCCGAATAAATTGGTATCAGGCCCGAAGGACCAATTTCACCATTTTTCACCTTAGGGATTGAATTTCCAAAAGTTCTTTCTTAGTATTCGACTATTATTATAAAAGAAAACATTATTAAATTTAACTTCACCAGATCCAGTATTTTCGGATTTTTGTTGATAGTTTTATCGGTTATAAATATAGATGATGATTATGCTATGCTAATCATCATCTATATTATACTACAGATATGTTACGCATAAAATATCATCAAAAGTGTTCCAAAGCAGTCAGTCAGTCGAATGGTGTAAAAAGGATAGCGTAATTAAAATAATAAGAAAAAAGAGGACAGCTAGTGTTTGTCACTTACACGTAAATGTAAATAAATGACGTGAACAAAAGAAAGATCGTCCCAATTGAGACATTTTCGAGTCTTTACTTTTCGCCCGCTATTGACTTTGATTTGAATTAAATCTTCATGCTGTAGTTGATATAAGCAAAGATATATCCAAAATGGAATTAAAAGAACTCATAATTTACATTGCGCAAGAATCACGTCACAGTAGACATTAATATAAATAAATAGATAAACCGGCGCCTTCCATAAACGCTTTGTAAACACACAACTTCCTTATCGAACTGTTTAACAAGTGACTGCGAATGGATGATAATCCTTTAATGATTGGCTTTGTTTTTACAACCTTAGTGACGCTGGATTTGTTTGTAAACATATGTAATAATAGAGCTTGTGTACCGACGTATGGAAACGTCCGATAGCTGTGTTTGTTTTAAGTATTGATTCATGTTTAGAAAAGATCCTGTTGGATTGCAGAATTGGCGGAAAAGGGTGTGGAGTTTATTGTGAACTGATTGCTGAGAGGCGTTAGTGTAAAAACTTTTAGTCAAAAAGTAACAAAGATATTTTGTTCCTACGTATTCATCTGTTTGTGAATGTATATTTACATGAATATTTGTATTATCAATGTTTTTTCTATAATTTTTTTGAGCAATGAAGTTTTAATAGTTTTGGTAATGATTTTCTTCATCTTATCTGTAAGCCTAAAAGTTTAATAGAGATTAATGTCTTTTAGTTTGTATGTTTTGCCCTGCCGTAGTACCGTCTATCCAATTGTGCAAAAACTCTGGCGCAGGATACTAGGGTGTACAAATAAATAAGGAACTTAGGTAAAGCAAAATTGCCACGTAAATAAGAGTTAAAAATAGCATTGTCATTATCCAATTCACTCCACGCTGACCGTTCTCAGGAACCAGTACTAATGAGGTAAACATCACGACGGTCGTGTAATAGGAGACGGTAATGGCAAGGCATTTCTGCCATTTCCGCTACCCACGTGACCCGCCACATTGATCATGACCGTGAACAAGGTCTTCAGAAGGTATGATAACGATAACTTTTATATCAGATTTATTTTATTTGTTATACATTCGCGTACGTAAAGTAATGGGATAGGCAGAGATTACGGACTTTCATTTGGCACGGTTCTGATTTCACTTCTTGTACGTCCATATATCTACACGCTTGTCAATTTCAGGTCCTCTTAATCAGACATCTTAACAAACTTTATAAGAGGAAGAAAATAACTAAAAATGAAATTTTATATAGGCTTTAATTAGTTTTAATCATTCATTCTTCTTTATATTGCATCCATTCAAAATAGTTAATTACGCCCATTTTTGAGAACCAGAACCTTTTAGAATTTTAATACAAAGAAAAACATATTTTGTTAATATATAAAAAAACTAACAGACCAGACTGACTATAAATATCAACATTCATCATATCATACTAGCGATGACACTCCGGGAAAGATTAAATGAATCTCACTTCACTCAAAATCTACATAGACATTTTCTATTCATATACTTGATGTATAAAGATAATGTTGGTCTCTCACAACAAATAGTATCACTCTAGTAAGGTCCTTGAAATACGACGTGTTTGTAACAGAAAAGTAGGACGTCTCCTGTCCAGATGAAATATTGATTATATAGGGAATACTTGTTATTTAAAGCCAAGAACAAATTTAAAACAATTGCGAAGACATTACAGAACAACACATTGTAATTGAAATTGATTTAGGTTCGAGATTAGTTGATCAGAATCATTGAGTTCAGAAAAGATTCTGCCAAAGATAATATAAAACTTTAGTTAATAGTTTGTTAGTTCATATATTGACCTTAAAAATTGAAACACGTTTATAAACAAGCAATATCGACGGCGTAGAACATGTGCCTGGGAGAGGAACGAGGGGCGAGCGAGACAAAAGAGGAAGCGCCAATTGCCTTCATAAGTGGTCACTGACTCAGTGGCGAACTACGTATGACCCACATGCGGAAAAACAAGGTTTTTGTTAACGAATTCATATGTTTTTTTTGTTTAGAAGAAGGTGGCAGACGATTCCAATTCACCTAATATCAAGGCATGACCATCACCACAACAAGCTAATGAGTTGTAGATGCGTTGCCTTCCTTTAACAGATAGAGGGGATACACAAAAATAAGGATATTTTCCTTTCCCCTCCTTCTCTCCCCCATCAAATACCCTTTCCCATCCCATCATCTTCTTATTAGAACGGTATAGGAAGGGGAAGAGGACTAGAATAGGACTTCAGCACCTCACTCATCAGACGAAACGCGGAAGCATAATTCTACTTCACGCCTGTCTTCTGTGAGGACGTAGTATTTCACCGGTCGAGTCAGTCCATATTGCAACATTGTTGTTGCGTGCTCTGTCTTGCAACTGTTAAATCAATATGATCTATGAGTTATTTTCCTACTAAATTTTTGTTTAAATCTATCAAGCTTTACGTATACATTAGTAAGCCTAACATTAGGTAGAATCATGACATTAGTTTTTCCTTGGCCGTTTGTCTATTGACTTAACTTTTAGTTTCACTTTTGTAATTATTTACTCGCGTATGACGGGATGTTTACTGATCGTATGTTATCTTTAAAACGGTAAATGAAAGAGTTAACACGCTCACAAATAACATTTTATTATAACAATGGCGCAGTAAATTTTGTAACTACTCCTATATCATACTTGACGGTCTCTTGTGAGGGCAATTTGTGAATGTCTAATTGTTAATCTGGCTGTTATTGTAATCTGTACATTGAATCACCAACAGCGTAATGGTTAAGGGTTCGGACTGCCGATCAAGAGGTAATGGGTTCGAATCCGCCATTCGACTATTGTGAACCATTTTCCAGCACAAGTTAAAACTGTTGGAACGGTTAAAAGAAGTAGCAGTTAATTATTTTGATAATCTGCTAATATTTACTCTGGTACTAGATCATTACTCTGCTACAAAAGGAACTAATTATCGTATTCAATACATTAAACTAGTGAGCGATCTACTAACTAATACTTATAAATGTACTTACCATCGACGTCCAAAAAGACCGAACTTGGTCATCCGGGTACAGGAAGATGTCGAGTAGCGCCCAAGATCCTCGCCACACGAAGACCACGAGCGAACCCACCACCGTCACCGAGAAGATGCAGTCCAGGACATACAGCGCCATCTCACGGCTGGTCTGGAAATCACACCGGCTGTTAATGATTGCCTATCATACAGCAGTAAGGTAAGGTAACTGATCTCGAATGTTGCCACGGTTTAAACCATTATGAACTTTAAAGTAATATACATTATTGAGGAATTTAAACATGTGCCTTGATTTTGAGATCATTTTTAAGAATAGAGAGATGTTAAATAAGCGGTATAGCCAACTACAGCAGTCTGAAGCATGAACGGACTGACTCGATCTGGAAAGTGCCACTATTTTACACCTACGCCCGCCCGTAACCCAGAGGGGTAGGCCGAGATTATTATGGATTTCCGTTTAGCGCCATCCTGGCACATCTCTCTCGCTTCTTCTACATCTATACATCTAAGCATACAAGCTCGTCGGTTACTATTACTACTTATATCGCCCTTCCTTAGTATGTTACTAATCTGATCGAAGCTGCCATTCACTTTTGCAACATAAATTTATTTGGTTACTCTCCCTTCATTCATCCTTTCAACGTGCCCGAACCACCGAAGCATACCTTTCTCAATTCTAGTCACAACATCCAATTTTAAGCTACACTTTTCCCTTAATATTATTTTTTTAGATTAGATATAGTGTTATAACGCTATTTTTAATCCTATTATGCAACGTCGCGCCTAACATACTTCTTAAGGATCGCATCTCAACGGCATTATTATGCCAAACCCAGCTTTCACTACCATACATTAAAATGGAGACTAGTACATCATTGTGTATTGCTTCTCCAGATGTGGCTTCATAGACACAAGTTACAGAAGATAAATTAAAGATATATCTTTCTTTTTCGTTTCGTTCGATTGAGGTGTCGGTGGCCAAATTCCAATCTACTTCTTTGTGAGACAAGACCATATCATTCTGACCAATAGTTTAGAAGATACCAAAAGTTTAAACTACAAAGTAAGTAAAAACTTCGCGCAAGTGATTTCAAAAGCCGCGCAGTAGACGGCCGGGCTTAGCGATGTGTTTATTACTATGTACTTTTGTTTATTATCTTTCTTTGATTGAAAGCTGGTTGTTATCATGTATTTTCATATAAATTAAATTCACTAAATATCGAGAATTTTTTTTAAACAAAAACAAAACCGACTTCAAAAACACTATAATTAAAAAACAATAAATGCACTTTAAAAGTATAAAATAATTTTACGCAATAAAACATAAGAATCAATTCTTAATCATATTTATTTTTGGAGACGGAGTCCGCGTCAGCTAAAGCAACACCAATATACGAGGATGCCTTAAGAAAACCTTTTACAAGTGAAATTTATACTAAACTAGTGACCCGCCCCGGCTTCGACAGGGTACCACTAAATATGTTGATCCGATCGCTACCAAACATAAATATGATTAAGAATCGATTCTTATGTTTAATTGCGTAAAATTATTTTATACTTTTAAGTGCATTTTTTGTTTTTGTATATAGTTTTTTGAAGTCGGTTTTGTTTTTGTTTAATTTTTTTATCTACAAATTACCTTCGTTCGCTTTCGCACGCAATGATTGGCAATGATTTTTTTTCCTGTGATATTCACAGTAATTTACACTTGTTCGTCTTACTTCATGTTATAATGTAAATTTTGCACAGAAATTTTTATTATTACGTAGGCGAGCACGGGGATGAAAACTTGTATGAATAAATATTTCTCTAATAAGATCTATTTGATCAATCATATTAAATAGGGTTCAGTTTAGGCTAGACAACCGTCGGTTAAAGTAAATTGCACGGCGGGTGGAACCACGGGAACATTTAGTCTAATACATTTTCATTTATTATTCTGCAATCTAAATCTACATCGTAAATCGCTTTTATTATCATAAAACGACTGTCAAAAATTGATTAATCGCACTCTTAACAGGGAAAATGTTTATTATCATTTCAACAATTAGTGATCATTAAAGTAATTTCCCTGTCTATCATTCAAGATAAATAATTGCCTTTACATAATCTTATCAATTAAGCTGCAGTAATCAAGATATTATGACCAAAATAATAAGTGACAAATCTAGATTTGTCACTTATATTTTATTTGATATTATTTGTTTTGTACGGGTCACGAACATCAGACAAGGGTCATCCATTTTCGAAAGAAATCCACAGCTTGTCGCCCTCATTCAGTGACTTGTAAGCTTTAGCAGATCACCGGTCCGTCTGGCGGGACTACATATCCGTTTTACCAGTCTTAATGTTTTTTATGTTGATGATGATGAACACGTAATTTCTGATTGTATATCGCAGAGGAAGAAAGAGACTCGGACAGCCTTTTATGAGGACAGAGGGAGGGTGTACACAGCCCATTCATAAATGCCCTAAAAATATTTTCATAATATTTTCAAATTGAGACGTGAATTATTATATTTTTTTAATATATACATTACATATATATTACATTGTTATTGATACAAAGATATGTAAATATCCAGCGACGTACACACTACAAAATTGCAAATTATTTGATTAAATCGGTATATTTATTTTCAACCTATTTCGTTCTTTAGCATTGCTGTTGCATACCATTCTATATTTTGTATTTTATATTATACTAGCGACCCGACCGGGCTTCGCACGATTAGTTTCTCCAAAGAAAGGTTCATCCCCTACTTAAGGTAATGACACTTAGGCCAAAAGCGGTAGGGTCAGGTGACCTTATGTAGATACATAAGAAAAGTCAATAATGCCGTTATGTTTTCTTTATATATATATATTTTATTCTATTGTCCCACGCAACTAAATTTTTTCATAAGAATCTTCTCCACACAATAACCAACACCAAAAAAAAAGAATTGGCAAAATCTGTCCAGCCGTTCACGCGTGAATTAGTGACGAAGAGAAATAGGGATTTATATATATATGCAGACTAGCCGCAAGCACCCACTGAGTCTTTTTCTTTTTTTTCTAATTATACAATTATTAGATATAGATCAGTACATAAGTCAGCCTTGAATAACAGGAATATATAATCGAAATGTAAACTTTTAAGCTCTATATCTTTACAGTCCTACAATCATCCAAATCTATTTTCTCCATGTAAATTGTTACATGGAGAAAATACAACATTTTTTTTAATTAATTGAAAAAGAACGTTTAAAGAATGTAATTAACATATCGATAATTTTGTTTCTAGATTTCTTCGGTTATTTAATAGGGGCATGGTAAAACTTGATAGGAAATAGTACTTTCCTTGGTCTCCTTGTAATGCTACTTTCTAGTATCATGAATGAAAAAATATCCTCATTTTTCTGCGGGAAAGCTGAATAGATATTGATATATCCTTTATATTTAAAAATACCCTGTAAAACTGCGCAGCAAGTATGTCCAAAGCCTTGGCACAGTATAAATATAGAGACCTTAAGGAAACTACGTACAAACGCTCGTAACGGCACACTCACGCAAACAAGACCCCTAAGCGGTTGTCGCGGTATTGTAGCAAGTGCCGCTTAAGTCTTGTTTGTTTGAGTGTGCCGTTTAGAGCGTTTGTAGGTAGTTTTACGTAGTGTATATATTCATACTGTTTCTCTGTGTGTGTCTGTATTTTTTGTCTCATCGATTTATGTCGATTAAATACATACACATACACATTATAATAATAATAATCAGCCTTTTCTAGAATGTTCCCCACTGCAGCTGCACACGCCTCCTCTCCGAGAGAGGGAATACATGTGCGTTAATGTTATTTGATCAGGGCCTATTATATGTTGGGTAATAGGTTCATAAATGAGTTGCCGAACTAAAAGTTTACGTGAACGTCATATCGTTCCCGAGTCTAACATTCTGTTTTACGTCAATATAAACTTGACCCCTAGAATCGCCAGCGGCGAGTTGCACAAGGGTTCAACCTGATTTGGAATAACGATTTAAGAGTGTAGGTGACAGATTTAACTCCGCAACTCACTTGTGATTTATCAAAAAAATCTACTGACACATTTTAACATATAAACCGAGAAACATAGTAAAAACAAATGTACACATACAAAATTTTATTTGATAAGGGTTTACGTGTCACAAGCTTAGCGCAGACAATAAAAGTGTTACAGGTGGCACGTGCGTGATCATGATAATATTGCTTTGAATATACTTTTTTGATTGTGAGTACATTGTATTACGTGGTCATTTCACAATAGTTTACGTGAAGCGATAACGTATACTGTTGTCATTAAATAATATTTTTATTTTTAAACTATTGTCGTTCCTTCCCACATGTTTCAATTCTGTCGGCAGTCCTTATATCTGCCTGTGTTTTTTGTTGTCTTCGCTATGTCAAGTAGATGATAAGCTAATGGACAATGTTATGGTCTAAGATTTAATAAATTTATACCCTCGTCTGTTGTTTGATCAGGTCATAGATTAAAAGTTAACTAACTTATTGTTTCGAAAATTATAAAATTGTCCCTTTCGAACGTCCCTAACGAAGTTCACAATAGATCAGTGACAGATACAAAAGGATTTTCTAACGACCACAATAACTATGCTAATTGTAATGCCTCGTCTGGTCCTTTTTTAAGTAAAATAGAGCAGTAGATAGGAAAAAGAGGGACGAAGCTATGAGAAACGGATAAGTACTGGACTTATGAAATTTATCATACTATTTAACTTAACTATAAGTCATAGTAACAATGTTAATCATGTATCCATTTTTGAAGTGAAAACTTCTTTGGCCGCGTTGAGCAATTTTCGATAGGGGTAAAGGTCGTGGGTTTGTTTGGGATAACTTGACGGTCTTCCTTTCATCTAACATGCTAAGTTATTTAGAAAAAAAACAATAATCATAACAATTTCCTTCGGTGTTATAAAAAGAGTTATGTTTTATAAAAAAAAATACAGTTTTGAGGTTCAAAATTTAAACTAATCTCTTTTAGGTAAAAAATCATATCTACAATACTTAAGGTATTTCACCTGGATGTGGCATCGCCGCGGGACATCTGTATATATTACAATAAACATGTTTAACTTTTTACACACTATTTGCTTATTTATTGCATTTGTAGAAATATGTTCCTCACACTGTTAATGGCTGTTACTGTCAAGGGGATGATAATTTTTCAAAACTAATCAGAGTGAGGCACACACACGACCATCTCCGATCGCCAGTGTTAATGGCATCCGTCAAATCATACGGTCACGTGCTTATCGTATATAACTACATAGCTAGCTATTAATTAAATGTTTTTGTATTTTTTAACCGACTTCAAAAGAAGGAGGTTATCAATTCGGTGTTTTTTTTTTGTATGTACATTTATTACTCCGTGATTTATGATCCGATTTCGATGATTCTTTTTTTGTTCGACAGCGCTAAGAGCTCGCCATTTGGTCCCATTTTTTTATTCAAGATCCGACCAGTAGTTTTTGAGTTATTCTTAATAATGCATAATATGAGAACGCTGAGTTTTACTTTCTTGGCTTACGTAGGCAAAACTATAGGACTTACATTAAGTGGTGTATGAAATATTTGTAGCCCTTTAAATAAGCTAAATAA
>JWHW01030114.1:471070-482654 GCA_000931545.1 Papilio glaucus | reverse complement strand
TAGCAGTAGATAGGAAGAAGGGGGACGAAGCTTTGAGAAACGGATATGTACTGGACCTATGAAATTTATCATACTCATTAACCTAACTATAAGTCATCTATTATCTAAAGTATATCTATTTTTGAAGTGAAAACTTCATTAGCCGCGTTGAGCGATTTTCGATAGGGGTAGGTCGTGGGTTTGTTTGGGAAAACTTGACGGTCTTCCTTTCATCTAACATGCTAAGTTATTTAGAAAACAACAATCATAACAATTTCCTTCGGTGTTACAAAAAGAGTTATGTTTTATAAAAAAAATACATTTTGAGGTTCAACATTAAAACTAATCTCTTTTAAGTAAAAAAATCATATCTATAATACTTAGGTATTTCACCTGGATGTGGCATCGCCGCGGGACACCTGTATATATTACAATAAATATGTTTAATTTTTTACACACCGTTTGCTTATTTATTGCATTTGTAGAAATATGTTCCTGACACTGTGAATGGCTGTTACTGTCAAGGGGATGATAATTTTTCAAAACTAATCAGAGTGAGGTGCACGCACGACCATCTCCGATCGCCAGTGTTAATGGCATCCGTCAAATCATACGGTGACGTGCTTATCGTGTATAACTACATAAGCTATCTAGCTAGCTATGAATTAAATGTTTTTGTATTTTTTAACCGACTTCAAAAGAAGGAGGTTATCAATTCGGTGGGTTTTTTTTTATGTATGTACATTTATTACTCCGTGATTTATGATCCGATTTCGATGATTCTTTTTTTTTTCGACAGCTAGCGCTCGCTATTTGGTCCCATTTTTTTTATTCAAGATGGTTGTCTCACAATTACCATTTTTTTCTTAGGAAACATTAATTAAAACGCATACGCCACTTACGCACAAGCCGACTAGTCGTAGTCGTTAGTCAAACTATTAATAGAATTAAGTAATAATGAATACCTACAAACATTTATGTTCTAGACGAACCTACCCCGGTTAAAGTCACGCGCGGCAAGTGTAGGTACTACTATATTTGGCTTGGGACCGACTTCAAACCTTTTAATAGGTAGCACATACAAATAATAGTATTTTATGAATATTAAGGGTATTAGGTTTGTATAAGAGGTGTATTCAATTAAATCTTTATTGAGTTATTTTGTACTTTTTAGTTTTTGAAGTCGGTTTTTTTAAACGTAGTTTTTTTTATTGTATGAATAAAATGTAAGAGGTTATTTGTACAACATTTGTATATACAAATACCAAAGTTCAACATACCTTGTTTCATTGCAAGATATGGTTTTTGTAAAAAAACAAACGTCATTTACCATACATGGCGGCCATTATTCATACTTTAATCGGAAATGTTGTAATTTTGTGGAAATCATGAAATAAGGTGAAGTGAAATTGTGTAATATGGATAGCTATTGTTATAAGGTAATAGGAGGAAAAGTTGTTTTTTTGAAAATATTTCGTGCTTTAATCTAAGAACCTTTGTTAACAAAAATCCCATCTGCCTGTGAAACATGGTACATATTGAATTTTGCCAACTACGCTGCAATATGTCGTTCTTTAATTTAACTCATATATAAATTAATTTAATGTCTTTATATAACAATAACGTTAAAATGTCAATTTTTTTAATTTAACATAAAATATTCATAGCGAGATTTGTAATTTCGTAATTGAAGTCTCAAATATTAAAACTTATAATATTTTTTAAGAAAATGCTAGTATTAAGGTTCAGGGGTCTGCTTACCAAGACAGACTCACCACTGTTACTTTATTAGGCTTAATTGTAAGTGCAAGAAGCTTCGGTGGTAGGATTTCAGCGATTATTACTAGTAATTTGGATTACACTATATTTTTTACGGTGACAAAGATTTTTCGTCTTTTGAGACAATGTATTCATTTTCATCCACATTTTTTTCACCCGACTGGGTTGAAAATTAATCGTAATGGTTATGATACGTAGATAATACTTGAAATATTATTTATGATTTTATTCTATGAATATAAATATTTCTTGTCAAGATTATATTGTTTACAGATATATTTTTTACATTGTTACATTTAATAATTCTCTTTTTTTCTTAAGAAACAGTATATAAACAAATCATTGGATCGTCGGTTTATTTAAATATCAATAATTTTAATATGTATTTAAAATTGACGTTATCATGAATTCATTTTAATTCAAAATACTGTAGTATATTTTATAAGGCATCTTTTTTTTCTATTTTATAGAGTAATTAACAATGTTTTGGCTATATATCTGTCGTGATATGATGTGTTATTACAAAAAAATGTTTGATTTATTAATGATTAACTGTAATGTTTATATAAGGTACTAAGTGGTAAATAGAAATATGATATGTTAACTTTATTTAACACTACTGTTATTAATAAGCAGCACAGATTTATGAGGCAATGTATATTATATTGTGTATAAGTAAGTAATCCTATGTAATTCTATTTACCTCCGCGTGATATCGCTGTCTGTAACCACAGCATACCGGTGAGATCTAGAAACTAGTGTCAAGTGAACTGTGTGACACAACCCTCTGAGACAGCTGTGTGACAAAAAATTATGCGAATACTAACTATATTTTATAATAATTATTTTAGTCATCTGATACCATAAATACAAAAATAAAACTTATATATTCGAAGTTATGTGTTAGGAATCATTTTTTATATTTTGTCTACTTGCTACAGCCTTTACTCGTAGCTTATTTTGCTACGAAATTGCTACGCGCTAATTTATATTTTATTAAGTGGAATTTTTCGCATAGTTATGTGCTCAAATTATTGAAAAAAATCTATCGATGCTATAAAGGTAAAGTAAGTACTGACCGTTCTAAACATGGTAGGAACATCGAAGTAATCTTGGGGTCCATCGACGGCAACAGCAAACGGCGCCGCGCTGATATTTCTGAGTGCCCGCAACGCAGCCAATGACAGAGTGGCGGCACCGGTCGTGGACAGCAAGGTCCTCGCGCTGTCGCCCGTGCACTCGTTCAGCAAGTTCCATACACCGCGCCACGCGCCCACGCACGCCACCCCGGCCACGTACGTGTAAACCCTCGACAACACGTAATAAGTCAACCAGCCATGGTTGGGCGTCAGGAATTTTCCCAATTTGGATTGGAAAACGCACAGAAATAGATCACAGACGAGGCCGAAGGCGGCGCACGCGGCGGCACTGCTGATCGGGTTGTCCGGAATCACGTACAGGTCCATGAGGCTCCACGTAGACTTCCAGTAGGCGACGACGGCGGGCGCGACCACAATGCTGGCGAACAGCAAGTCTGCGACCTCGAGGAGCACCTGGTGCGCGCGCGAGCCGCTCGCGAGCGTGTCAGCCAGCCCGGCAGTGCTCCCACGCATGTCTGCTGCGAGTGTGCGCCGTCGTTGTGTCGCTCTGCACGCAGCCGCAGATTACGGCTTCTAATTGCATTATAGCACGTCCCGCGTCGCGACCTGTCCTCGCCCGCCGCTGAGGGAGCCTCTCTTTAAAGCGGTGCCGATAACTTTCTCCTGTTTATATAGATAACGGGTATTTACCAACTATCGCGGCTCGCTCGGAGCGTCATGCCGCCACCGTGTTTGATAGCACGCGATTCGGCTACCTTAATCTGGACGGTTGTGCGATATATCGATTTCTTGAAGAGATATCGACGTGTTTAAATTATTTCCTATTAGAAGTCAATCTTTCCACATTTGTCATAACAATAAATCAAAAAAATACATAACATTAAAATTACTTTTTATTCCGCATATTATATTTATTGTGATTAGAGAATTCCCTTAGCACATTGGCAGGGTCAAGGCGAGCCGATCCGGTGTAAGACGGCATGCGGTAGGAAGTGGCTACTTATCGTCCCTACCACGGGCTATGCTGACCAGAGCGACGATTAGAGCGGGGTCATTTGTTCTATTTCTATGCCCGAGTAAATCAAGCAAAATAAATCTTAGGAGTACGATATATATTTTGTGACTAATGGCAGCTTTAAGGCCAGTAATACATTATCTAATAGCCATTTACGGTTCACCGATCACAAGGACACCTACCCAAAAAACATCCGCAAATACCAAAAGAATGATAGACGCGCTGCCAACCAACATTGTTAAAGGTACGTAAGGAAGTGCGAAGGATTTGTTGGAAACCGGCACGTAATTCCAGTCACTTCATTCATCGAAACGCAGAAGTAAACTTTCAACTTCACCCCGGTTTTTAATAGGGTTGTTAGCATCTTGTAATATAATATGCCCATCACTAATAGCGATGTATGGTAAGCATATGTTAAACCATGTGGTTTAACATATGCTTACCATGAGAGATGTGATAGAAAATTAGTACGCAGTAATTAGCTTATTTACTATATTATATTGAAGGTATCCACGTCATAACGAAAAACTGACGCTAGTAACTTATTTCAATCATTTGCTGTACGCACAATAAGCCAATTAAATCATTTCGTTCGAACGCGAGATATACCAAAAAGGATAGAGACTGAAGGAGATGGATGAGGTGCAGTAATATTCAAATTTCCATTCTCTTTATATCGCTTAAATGTTGTAAAAACATTTACCTGTCTCCGGAACCATGTTTCAAATTGGTAAGTGGCCTCCTTTCCATCGGTGATCAGAAAATATGGACAGGCGAGCAAGTTCCTTGCCGACCGGACTCCAGCTGTACACGCGTACAGAAAGACCGTCAAAGCTGCTATCAACACTGGCCTGGAAAAATACAAACAACAAAAAATTTACTGCGATATTAAGTGTCCCATTATTACGTGCGTTATTTTTCCCTGTTGTAGAAAGTAGGAAAGGATAGACAAATTATTACTTAACGCAATAAAAAGGTCGACAGAGCGTAGGTCCTTAAAAGTCGGAACGACGATCTGGTGGACGAGGGCGGCAAGAAACCGATCTTGGTGGGTATTGGTGGTGAAGGATTCCCGACCAGCAGTGTACCGTGGGCTGATATACGAAATTGGTAACGTTACCTGTGTGGATCAGTCTCCTCGTGCACAATTGCAGCTACGAGCATGTCAAAAAGACCCCAGCCGCCGCGCCAGTGCATGATGCAAGACAAAAAGAAAATGTAACCATAGGCCCTAGACAACAGCCTCTCTCGTATCCAGTAGAATCTTGAATTCTTCTCTTCGGATGTCGGCCTTGATCTCAATACAAGGTAGGACCTGAAATAGAGATTTATAAGATTAGAAAAAAATAATAGAATTAGCCTCCAAATCTATAAACGGCATACTGAATCTTGGACACGAAAACAACGATATTCAACTTAAGTTTTATCCTTAAAGTGCAGGCGTACAGGCATGCTTCACTGAGAGTTTTATTCTATTGTGTTCGGTACTCAGTACCTGTCATACTAAATTAATAAAAAGACGATTTTTCAAGCAGTACAAGGACAAGTCAGGTCGATGATAGTTCACAAGTGCATGCCCAAGCTACAAAGGCGAAAGGAATATAGACATGGGGCCGACACCACCGCCGACTGTATAAAATATCTTTTACGCCTGTCGTCTGTCGTGGCACTATTGTTGTTGCCGCTTCGAAGCTCTCTCACTTTATGATCGTAGTTTACTCCTAACAGCGGTAGAGCCCGCAACAACATCCGTTGCATGAATGGGCTGGCTCGACCGGTGAAATACAACGACCTCACAAAAGACAGGCGTGAAGTAAAAGTATCTGCGTTTCGTCAATGAGTGAGGCGCCGGAGACCTAATTATAGTCCTTTTTCCCTTTCCACCCAGTTTAAATTGGCTTAGCGGATGATCCTGTAAAGTTTAGTGGCGATCGGATCGACATAATTAGCACTACCCGGGCAAAGTCGAGGCGGACCATTCCTAATAAGTATAACACTAGTGTATGGAACAATAAGATTTAAAGGGATTCAATTGATACGTCAATAGGTATACTGTATATATACGACCATGTGATCGTATATATACAGTATACCAGCACAAGCCCATAGCTCGTATGCGGATAGCAGTTTAGTGACTTCTCTCCTCCCGTCGCTCTCGCCAATATTTACATAGGATTTTGGTTATTAAGACGTGTGTAATTAACATTTATTCACTTTTTGTTATATTTTAATAAAATTATTCTGTAAAGATTAATGAACTTTACTTTATATTTACATTACAAATTAAATACGATTGTGTTTTTTTTTTAATCAAGACAAAGGAATTGAGTCATTCTATTATTTTAGGTTATCGTTGTTTTATCATTCGTTTTGTGTAATTTATTTGTATTTTATATAATGTTTCCACAAAGTCGATTACATTGACGTTAGTAATAACTATTTAATCGAGGTACGTCCTAAAACCGGAACCAAATCAGTGGCGGGATCAATTGCAACAGTTTTTTGTCGCAGGAATGTACTGGTTGGACTAAAGTAAGTACCTAACAGAGTACCGAAATCCAGTAATGTGTAATGAGTGAGGTCCTCCAGGTGGTGAAAAGGTGGTCGATCAGCCCCCCTGAATTTGAGTGACAGCAATGAGAGAATAAATCTTAATTCGGAAGGCTCGAAAACTAATTTTTAATACAACAATTTAATTTCTAAGACGGGTATTTTATTAAGAAACGTTTCATTAATAATTACTAACTGTTATCAACTTAATTCGAACACATGTGACATCCACCAAACCGCACTGGTCCAGCGTGGTAGATTACGGCCCCTTCCTTCTCACAGAGAGGGGTCTGTGTCCCTGCAGTGGGGTAACATACTAAAAAAGGCTGATTTATTATTATATCAACTAAATTTCTTTTGTAAAATTTATTTTAATTATGTTTGTTTTTACTCACTTGGTTTTATTAACGACTTAAAGTACGTGTAGTCCGGTGTATGTACCGACCAGTTTCGAGCCCGCCGGGGGCCTTTACTCAGGGTTAGTGGGACTGGGATTATTTAGCGGTCGCGAGCCCGCCTCGCACTCACTCAGTGCCGACGAGTTAGCCATTATTAATAATGTCTCACGTAAGTTTAAATAATTTTATCAAACAACAAAGGTTTTTTTAAGATGTCAACTATTCGTGAAGACCTGTTATTGACTGTATGTTTCTTATTTATTACGTACAATTTGGTTGTTGTCCCAAAAACACACAAATAAAAGAAATTATGAATCAAAAGAAGTAAATGATAAAGTTATTTTTAGTCAAAAAACTCAATAAATAATCAAATAAACCCTTGTATCTTAATCATTATCATCTCCCTGTCATTTTCCCACTCGGCACAGTATGATTGTAGTCCATACTGTATAGGTTTTGGCTATAATTTTTATGACAGGCCGCCTGCCTGACGCCGACTGCCTTCTCGAGAATAATATCATAACAATAAAATACAAAATTGTTAACAAGAAAAATAAATGAAAAAAAGTTACGTTAAAAAAATGAAACGTCGAAACTGTTCTAAATTCAAATTAGCATGTTGCTCACGCATGTTGAGGTTTTCCTTTACGCGAAACTATAAGATTTTCCACTGCGAACTGTCTAAGGCGACTAAAGAATTTTACACTTCAAAAAACGAGATGTGCTAGACGAGAGCAATATTTGCACACCCATCTTAGTGTACGTTAAACATTTGTAAGAAAAGTTCTCTTAAACTTTAACAGAAATCAGGCCTTATTATCCCTTTCTTTTTCTGCTCGGTTGTCTCCTTCTTCCATCATCATCTTACAGCCAAAGGACAATAGGTACATGAACTGCGTATGTTTGATCACATCGCATGTCTTGTCAAGACTTACATCTTTATTCGTAAGTAATCAACAAACATGAGATATTTCTACGTACTGGAGATAACTTCAAGAGGCAATATTCTCTGCATTTGATATTCAACTGCTGTCTGGTCTATATCTAATCTCCACGATAATATCTAGCAATGTTCAATTCCTAGTAATACTTTATCGTTTAATCTCTTAGACTGTTTTTAAATTTCATCGATTTTTATGATTATGCACCATTTTGCAATCGATATCAAATAAAAATATTAAATGTTATTTTTCCATTTGTTATTTTATAAGGACGATATAAGGAGTACCCGTAACCGAAGATTATGTATGCGTAGATGTATAGATGTAGAAAAAGCGAGAGAGGTGTGCCATCATCGCGCAAAATGGGAATCCATAATCTCTGCCCACCCCTCCGGGTTACGGTCGTGATTATGTAATACTAGCGATCCGCCCCGGCTTCGCACGGGTAGTTTCTCCATACAAACTTTCATCCCCTACTTAAAGTAATCGCGCCAACTGTCACACTTCTGACATTTCTGTCAAAAGCGCTAAAATCACCTACAATAGAAAAGTTAATACGGTCGTTAAGTTTTCTTAATGTTTCTAATTTCCCGCGCAACTTTATTTTTTTCATTAGTAATAAACCAAAAAAAAAAGAATTGGCCAATTCAGTCCAGCCGTTTACGCGTGATGTCGTAACCTTGGGAAACTGTTATTTCTATTATTTGAAGGTCGTTACGTATTTTTTCATTATTTTATTTGAAGTTGCAAGCATGAGTTTCAAGGAAAGTATCACAGAACATAGGCATAAAATAGAAGTACTTCTTCGTTTCGCCTAATAAGGTGCTGCAGGCCTCATTCCTTTTACGCCTCCCATCCCTTTCTTCTTCCATCTCTTTCTCTTTTCCCATCCCTCTGTCCCTCCCCATCTCTTTGTATTTTCCCACCCTTTTCTCCTCTCACCCCTTTCTCTTTCCATTTCTCTTTCCTCCATCTTCTTGTCTCCTCTTTCCTCTACGAAGACTGGCAACGCATTCGAAACTGTGTATACTGTCTTCTTGTACCCAAAAATAAAAACATTTTTTCATTTTTATTCAAGTCATTATGAAAAATGATTTTACTTTTAAATAAGTAAATTACTGAATCGGTCACATCGTTTTCAAGCAAAAGAAATGTCAAAAGTACCTATTTTGACAATTATCAAAGGTTATAAATCAGATATCCTTGAATGTACAAAAAAAATCCCCTGCCTGCTCAGACTTATCATAGTTGAAACATTTATCACTTTATACTTAAATTAATAAATAATCACAGCCAGACAATTTTTTATATGATATATGATAAAAATCAACGAAAACAAGCTCTTTTTAAAATTTACCACACTTGATAAGAATCCGAAGGTTTATCTTGATTGTAAGCTCTTAGACTTGTATAAAACTAAAAGGATGGGCAGAGGTAAACTAATTAACAAGTAGTGACATATACGTTACTGTTTTGTCATTACACCAAAGGTGTTCTATAATGTTCTATAATAAATAATTTATATTAATTTAAACGCACTTGCTGCCTCGATCTCAGTCACTTTTTATAGTACAAGCTGGCAAACGAGCAAGCGGTTCACCCGATATCAAGTGGGCGCTACCCATAGACATTTAACTAATGAGTTGCAATTGCGTTACCTACTTTTAATTGACACAGGAGGGGATAAACAGAAAATGCTTATTTCCCTTTCCTATTCATCCCCTTCATCGTCAAGTCATCTTCCCTTTTTCTTATTAGAAAAAGATGGGAAGGTGATTAGGACTAGAATTAAGCCTACAGCCCCTCACTCATCAGACGAAACACAGAATACTCTACTTCACGCCTGTTTTCTGTGAGTTTGTGGTATTTCACCGGCCGAGCCGGCCAATTCGTCAACAGATGTTTTTGTTGCGGGCTCTACCACTGATGAACCTTCGCCTTTCACGATGTACTTAAAAGTGGCACAACATTTTAAATGGGTTTCCCACAAACCCAAGTCTTCCTTCTACTACGCTGAGTACCGTAATAAAATTCCATAAAAGTCGAACGAAGTATAGGCAGAGTACCACAGCCTCACAGAATATCGTTTTTGCTTCACAGGAATTTATACTTCTTCACATCGTGTATAGATTGAGATGTTTTAGTTTAGATGTTGTTACCCTCCCGTCTCTTCCTCCTGTACTTTCCACACAAAAAAAGGAAAAGCAGAAGGACACACTAGCATCTTCCTTACATAAAGGCAAAGTACTCATTTGTAACTATTTTGTTTGTATATCACCAGTTGCCCTAGGTGAACGACAGACGCGATTGCTACGCGACGCGAAAGTGACAAGGAGTCCTTGCATGTAGTATCTCTGCGTCTGCGTTGCTGCCATAATCAGTCGCGCGTTGTGTATTAGCCGCGTTCCGTCGCTCACCTACGACATGAGGTCGAGTTAGCCGCTGGTTCATTTACAAGCGCTATTTATTCACAGAAGAAATACGAGATACGAACCTGAGCAAGGCGAACGAGACGTGGATTAAAATACCCAAGAGGTAGATCTGTACGTAGGGGAACATATTGCTGTGTATCTCCATGATACCCCACGTGCTGCGCCACATGCCCACCACCAACGGGGTAACGAGGAATATGGCGAACATCGCATCTCCTGAAGATATCCATTGTATTAACATTAATTGTAATTATTACTAGTGAGGCAGAAATAACAAAGTTACTTTCAAAATTGGTAACCAGCGTGTGACGATAGGTTTCAAACTTGTCGCAAAAGCAGCTATGAAATTAGTGATGTTATCCATCGTATTGGGATTGAGCAAAAACTAACATTTTGGTCCTTCTTGCTAGATTTGAACGTATGGATCAATGAAACGTGGATAAAGAAAAAGTAACTCCAGATAGATTGAAAGAGACAAAAAAGTTTTTACTAAAGAGACTTTAAATTTTAAAATAAATTTTATGTAACATAAAATTGCTTACCGTAGCTTAATTGATCGCAACGAAATTCTGAGGTTTCCGAATCGGCATATTCGTGGGTTGTTACAACTATCTCGCCGTTTTGTACTTTGTCCTGTGGCAGCAAGTTTTCTGAATTTTGCATAGAACTCTGTAAATACAATAATCTTGATAAGTCAAAAATTTCCACATAAATTTGTCATTTGGCGATCTCGCCTAGTCGATTTTTGTAAAGTTGACCTGATCATCGGTGCATCTTGTAGGAGGCCTATGTACACATAATCGCTGTTTGTTGCTATCATTCTAGAACCTCTTACTCGTAGCTCCATGTGCAGTCCGTTCTATAAGTGATTTCCACATGGCAACTTCAATTCTTCTACGGTTCGATCATATTTTTTTAACCGACTTCAAAAAGGAGGAGGTTATCAATTCGTGTGTATGTTTTTTTTTATGTTTGTTACCTCAGAACTCCGCACCTGGTGAACCGATTTCGATGATTCTTTTTTTGTTCAGGAGCTAATGTTTTCCTATTTTGTTTTGTTTGTTTTATCTATAAAACAAACACTATATATCGGTTTATAAATAAAAAAAGTTATATCAATTTAACTGTGCTACGGCCATACTGTGTCGACCCCATATACGCGGGAAAAGGGCAGTGAGACGATGATGAGGTTACGGTAGTATTGAATAGGTAATATCATTTCTTTTAAGTAAAATTGTAGGGCGGGTAAAACCGCGGGGCGCAGCTAGTAATACAAAAAACTAGGTTAGTAGATTTTGCTATACATAATTTAACGTAATATTATTCATTTTTTAATTAACATTTATTAATTTACTTTGTTCTACATTTATGTATATTTAGTAACTAGTGA